>JAUIMM010002723.1:1360000-1637500 GCA_031769625.1 Taudactylus pleione
TATAGAACTAATATACTATTATAATGCACAGACCACTGTATGAGGCACTTACACACAAGGGAACTTCAGGGTTGTTGCAAACTAGACACGGATCACTTTCCAGGTAATAGCCGTCAAACTCCACCAAACCAGAGAGGGTGCTGGGGAAGATATAAGGAAAAAAAAGAGGGACTTAGGGTCTCATTCAGAGCTGCTCGTAAGCGGCCGCTCGTTCTTTCCGAGCGATGTTCGCACATATGCGCATGCACATGGGTATTAGTACGCATGCGCGAACCAGTCAGTGCGGCCAGAAATCGTTTGCTCGCAATATAGCGAATGCCTGCTATTTTGAGTGACAGGATGAGGCGTTTGTGGGTGGTAACAGGGGAAGGTGCTTGAAAACGGGGAGTGGAGATCAGAACGCAGGCGTGCCAAACGGTCAAAACGGGCAGTTTAAGGGTGTGCATAATTAACAAAGCAGCGTCATTGGCCACGTCAGTGGGGTGTCTTTTAGCCAGAACTGCTCGCAAGATTGCGGTAGGAAAAACCAACCACAAGAATAGCGAGCAGTTCATACGCTGTTCGATGTACTCGATTAATCTAATAAATAGCGGACATGACGTAGGATGCGAGCGGCCAGGGGGAGTTTTGTACTAAAAACCGTCCGCATGTTTTGTTCGCTCGTTCAGACATGGAGGCGTCAACAGACCGCAAAGAGCGAACGGTCAATTTAAATAGCCAGCCCCTTTATCTGAACAAACGAGCGCAAATAGCGTCCGGCTCTGAATCAGACCCTCAGTGTGAAAAACACAGAGGGACATTTCTAGACCGGCACGTTGAAAATCAGTCGTGTCACTATTCAGTTGTGAGTTTACACGTATGTTACACCCCTCTCCCCTTACTGTGTTTCAAGCAGGACATCGGCTCTTACTTGTAGATGTTGGAGTTGGGATGGTTGGTCAGAATGTGGTTTTGAGCTCGTAGGATCTCAACGGCCTTCTGGGAATATTCCTTAAACTGGAGGGACAAAGGAACATTAATTCGCTCAGGTCACACCCATCATATGAACAGGTGACTGTGGTAAGCGCCGAATCCTTACCTTCTTTTCTGTCTGAGGGGTCTTTAATGAGAAGTAACCAAGGAGGTCCACAAACTGAGCGGCTTTACGCCCGTACGCCGGGAGTTCTGGCCAAATGGACCACATCAGGTCCAAGAGCAGCTCCTGCTGGGACTTGTTCGAGTTCCTAAAGCAAAAAGGAAAAAGAATAAAATAATTAAAATCAATGTAGAGGTTTGTAATCTGCCTATTGTGCACAAGCTGGGAGTGATATTTGGAAACAAAAAGGTCCAGGTCTTATTTATAAAGTCATACCTGGCCTGTGATTGGGGCATCTGGAGAATAATGGGACTTTCATACTTAAATTAATAATTTTCGCTACATCCATTGGGGGGCATTAGACCAAGGGGATATAGAGCCTCCAATGGGACTTTGGCACTTCAGATAAGTACCAAACAGATAGTGCTCCTCCCTCCAATATTCCCAACAAGGTGATTTCTCTAACCAAGCTCAACAGGACAAAAACAGAGCGAGAGAGAGACCCCAAGTATCCCCCCTGAAAACACTCGAGCTCTAACTTTGGGAAACTTAACAGCAGGAGAGTATAGAAACATTGTCCCACATGACTACGGGGAATACTGAGCCATGGAGATTTATATAAGATGTGGGTGTGTTGATAAAGTTTCAGCTGATGGCACCTTTCAACCACAATTTGACGTCCTTGGACACAAGATATTGAATCGTAGTAAAGGGGTGAACAGAAAACCTTGTGTCCTAATGATACAGCTCAGCTGAAGCTTCAGGCTGCGACACCCACAAACGGTCACAGGGGTCTCCCAATGTAAGGAACAGGTTCCCCCCCTGAATGCAAAGATATGAATCACAGAAATGATCCACCGAGCAGCTGGAATGTTCACCCTCATACGTGAGCATCACAGAGGACCAGATCATGTTTTCCTAACCTGTAGTGTCCTCGCTACGCAGATTCAGTGCACTAATAGCATTCACAGAAATCCCTCTTCCTACGCTGGAATCACAATGACGGAATATAAATAGCACCTTAGGCTGAACAGATAAGTTTTGGATGAGGTACAGCCCTACCCCCTTGAAAAATGAGACAGGGAGACTTATAAACCACAGTCTATGCCACCCTCTTGACTGAAGCAGCTATAATGCCAACAACACTAAATACAAGTCCCAAGGAGCTAATGGAGGCCTGAATGGCGGTATCCCTCCCAAAAAGTCTGAACCTCCGGTAAGAGGAATGTAGTCATAAAACACACATTTCAAATATCGACAACACAATGTCGACAATGTTGCAATGTCAACATTAACCATCTTGGCATCTGCAGAACGTTGACATGTTCACACTGTTGACACGTGGAATTCACACATCATGCATTAGGCAGAGATTTACCGCTAGTTACTAGGGGGAGGGGTACGGCTAGGCTACAGGAGGGGGAGGGGATAAAGTTAGGCACAAAGTCCCATTGCAGGCTGTGCGTGTTGCCATGGCTCCAGTATCTCCCATATAATGAACAACAAAACAGCCATCTGGAGAGACTCTGTAGCACCCGCTGACCTGTAGATGTGCAGCGCTAAGCAGTGCGCCTGCCAGCGGACAGACGAAGCATTGGACTCCAGGAGGAAGCAGCGCAGGAACTGGATCAAGGTCTCCTTATCGGCGAATTTATTCAGCTGGTTGACAAGCGCCATGCAGAGCTGTTCTTCCTGACTGTTAGACCCCTCACCTGCAAGATAACACATCCCTTTGCTTGTGATTACGTTCCAAAAATCAGTGGTGAAGTCACCTGCAGATGCTTCAGCCACCATGTGACGTCTACAGCAGCCACTTACCGTCCTTCTCCTTGTCCTTCTCTTCCTTCTTACTCTTCTTGGTGGACGACTTGGTCTGCGCTCCCGGCTGCCCAGAGGAGTGAGCGGTGGAAGAACCAGAGGATGAAGCTGCGGACAGAACCTTGCTGCCACAGAGAGCGCAGGAGAGCAGCTGCAGCAGAACCGGAGAGACGCCTTCGTCCACCAGAAAGCTGACTTGTAGCAGGAAGTACAGGACGGCTGTGTAACAAACAAAGCCAGCCATTAGTGTCTCAGTATGGACTGGTCTCAGGTTCTGTATAGCTCAGCGAGACTTGGTGCACAAAGCTCCACATAATGCGGCCGATCCCTTGTCGGAGCTTAAGGTGCCTACACACCTAGCGAAATTTTACATGATTTGCCCGATTCAGGCGCATCGTGACGACAAATCGTGTATAACATGCCCAAATAGTGAGTGCCCACTCACGATCACGATGCGCGTCCCCGCAGGTCGTACATCGCATCTTCAGATCTGCCACGCTGTAGGGCAGATCTGACGATCTCAGTCACAATGCACTGGAATAATTAGGAGGCACGATGCACTGGAATAATTAGGAGGCACGATACACTGGACTAGTTAGTAGGCACGATGCACTGGAATAGTTAGGAGGCACGATGCACTGGAATAGTTAGGAGGCACGATACACTGGACTAGTTAGGAGGCACGATACACTGGACTAGTTAGGAGGCACGATACACTGGACTAGTTAGTAGGCACGATACACTGGACTAGTTAGTAGGCACGATACACTGGACTAGTTAGGAGGCACGATACACTGGACTAGTTAGGAGGCACGATGCACTGGAATAGCTAGGAGGCACGATGCACTGGAATAGCTAGTAGGCACGATACACTGGACTAGTTAGTAGGCACGATACACTGGACTAGTTAGTAGGCACGATACACTGGACTAGTTAGTAGGCACGATGCACTGGAATAGCTAGGAGGCACGATGCACTGGAATAGTTAGGAGGCACGATAGGTCGTTTGTCACATTGGACAGTTAATACCAAATCGTGCCCACGACTGCCGGGGAGCTGCCGGGGAGAGTTCAAGGGGAAATCGGACACGATGTCGGATCGTAAGCACATCGCCAAGTGTGTAGGCACTTTTAGTGTCGATGCCGCACGCAGTTGGCCGATGTTTTTAGTCTGTGCATGCGTCCCGGTCACACAGATTTTTAGCGCTCAGAGACTCGGTACCGTATCCGACGCAGGGTCTGAATTTTAGAGGGCGGGTGTGTCGCCGAATGCGGCTGCGACCAAAGACGTCGGAACGCTCACACAGGACGCCGTACTCAATATGGAGGATGCTGCACCTGCCATAGAACAGTTAAGACGCTGTAAGTGAGTCTCTCCTTTCGGTGAAAAATCGGCTGCAGCATCAGCAGAAGACGCAGGCGAGAAAAGTAAAAGTTTCAGGCGTCGCGAGATCCCGGCCAGTCTGCCCATTTTATTACGCGGCAATAGTTTAAAAGCTGATTTTGCATTTTAAACTGTTGCCACTTTAAAACAACTGGGAATACCCCCGAGATCTCTCCAAATGTGGAAAACTACCAAACAAGTCAGTGACTCCAACCTATTGATAGGACAGTAAAAAAGCCTAACTATGAAATATCTCAGTGCTGATCTATGAAAAGTGGTGGAAATTGGTTATTAGAGACCATCATGTGTTTTTGGACCCCATGTAATACCGCACATAACCCTGTATTGCTTACAGTCATCTTTGATGCAGAACTTCTGCCAGTTGACCGTCCGCTGGGACGCGATTTCAGCGCAGGCTTTGAGATGCTCCATCTGAAATACAAGTCGTTGCATCACGACCGTGCACGGATCTGCATTAGACGCCCGCTGCTTCCAGTCACCTCACCCCATCTTACCAGATTGATCAAAGTGTCATACTGTAGCGCGGATCCAGAGCTAGCGGTCACCACGCTGGCACGCAAGAAGATACCGTGCTCTTCCAGCAACTTCTTAATACCTCGGACATGGGAATCGAGTGTGTGGAGGTCTCTGAGCTGGCGATATTTCTCTTTTGAGCCGCAGATGAACAGGAGGAGTTTCCGTACTTGGCGGCGAACGAACGGTGTCTGCTGAATCATTAGATACTATAACAAAAAGATAAATAATTATGATACATTACTGAATAAGAAAAATCCACAGATTTGTTTTTTTTTTCCTAAAAGGAGTTGTGTCTTATCTGCAGACCTCAGACAGGAAGTAGAACCAGGAATGATCAAAGACTGGTGGTGGGATACGAGGGTTTGTATCAGCAATTTTCTTGATCTGATAAGGCAGGCGGAGGACCATCTCTGTAAGAAGCTGAGTGTAGGCCTGGAACACATCAGCGGCATGGCCCTACAAGGAGACAACCAGACCAAGCAGTCAAACACCACCTACGCGTTTCACCTTATGTCAGGAACACAAAAAAAAAACCTAAGCAACCAGGAAATCCTGTCCCACTCAACATTACAGTTGATACATTAAGTAGCTTCAATGGGAAAAGATTTTTCATCAGGAACTTTATATAACAGTGAACCCTGCAACACTTGGCTATGCTCACCTTGACATACTGGCGGAGGAAGAACGGGCTCATGTCAGGGGGGGATGAAGTGGTGTGAGGTTTCAGGAGCTGGCTGGTAGCCACGGGTTCCTCATCACTCTGCTGGCTCTTCCAATAGTCCAGCAGAGACTTGAGCACATGGAGACAATAATCCACAGCCCCTGAGCTCAGCAAGGCAGTCGCAGTTGAGCTGGAGATTAGCGAGGATGACTACAGAGTGAAGAGGGACATGTAAAATAAACACCCCAGTCACAGCGCGTCACAGCTATAAAAGATTAACAATACAGCTCAGGCACAAGTATTTAAAGACCAGATCATCTCTGTTTTGTTCATTGGGTTAAATGCACTTTAACATTAATAGGTCTAATTACATCAGTAGTTGAATGTTGTATCATCTATAATGGGGCTGGTGAGTTGGGGGTCCTCAGGGCAGGCCTGATGTACATCTTAAACACATAGAACTCCGTCAAATCTTAGAAACCCATGAACTTCATATAAGCTATGAGAGTATTTACCAATCACCAGTAAGGCTCAGGTGTCGTGTACCCTCAGCAGTTCCACAAATGCCTCAAATAACTGACCACCACCAAACTCACCTCACATATAGACGATTTGGAACCAGATTTTGTCCTGGACATGAAGACACTCAAGAGCCTCATGACTACAAGATGGACTTCATTCAGAGGCGTCCGCTCGTTCTTCTTGGAGACATCCTGGGGCAGAGAGGTAGATAGAGGACATCTCAAATACAAATCAAGAACAAGATGTGCGATATCTACCTTATTCGACAAAGAACAGCGGCGTTACCTTCTTATCTAAGCCTAGCTCTGCAATGAGCTGGGATAGGAGGTTATCCAAGGCGCCCTTATCCTTCTCGTCTTCTCCATCTAGATCAGCGGTCAGCATCAGCACCACCTGCGGAGACATCACCCCAAATTGTAATACCTGTTATGCGATACCCGAAAGGTTCTGCAAGACTACCGGTTTCTCAACGCCTCTCTTTACCTGCATGTAGGGGATAGCACGGACCCCTCCCACACCTCGGAGGTTGTGCATAGACTGCAGGAGGCGTTCCAGCAGCATTAGCCGAACCATGTGAAGTCTACAGGCAGGAAACAAACATCATGACGTCATCCAGTGTAGTGTCAATAGGTGATGTCTACGGAGGTTGTACAGACCTGTTGCTGGTGTGGGTATCACCTTCAGTCTCGCCTTCTCCTTCCGAACCTTCCCCTTCATGTTGGCCAGTTATGGTGCTGATCGCCCCAGTGCTAGAACTGATACTTCCAGGCCCAGCAGGATGCCCCTCAACCGCTGTGTCCCCATACGCACTGCTTCGACCCGAGACTAAAAGAGAAAAAGGAAATTATTCCATTTCTGCTCAATGGATGAACAAATTGTCTGCAGGTAGCAAGTGACCCTCTTATAGATGCACTGTACAAAACAAGCAGCCTGTGTTGTAATACCCAGGTAATACAGGGTTCTTAATACGCGCTCTTTAACCCAAACCAATTAATTAACGACAGACGTACCGCTGTGCTCACCGGCTACCGAATCCACGGCGCTCGCACCACTCTCCGAACCTACACTGCCTCCGTGATCTGCCGGGGAGGTGCGCAGTGTGGAGCCGTCGGTCGCGGCCGTGCTGCCTTCGTCATCCGATGCTGGAGCTATAAGCATGAGGAGAGCTGTTACAGGTAAAAACACAGTCTCTAACTAACTTAGCCAGCGAAACACCAAACCCCCCTGCCCCCCCCCCCCAATCAACAAGACACAAAACAGCAGCAGTAACAGGACTGTAATAAGCGCAAAGCCGTCTTACTGTATGAGATTAGTGTAAGCAGCACTCCCAGTGCACAGTCCATCTCCCCGGCCCCTTACTCACACACAAAGGGCACGATGCAGAGTTAGAAGTAAATTGGGAGTACTTTGCTCAAAAAAACAAAAAACAGAAGGTGTATAACTCTGCTCATAAGGGTGGTGATGCGTCCACCTCTGTGTGTGCCTGGTTTACCAATAATTATTACTAGGTATTTGTACCTACTCTGTGCTAGGTGTAAAACTATATGCCACTAAACAGGTCTATCCTCTCCTACATCCAGCTCTTCAAAGGCAGCAGTCCCAGCAACACAACCTCATTCAACTTTGCCTACACGATCAGGCCCCTTTACAATCCATTCACAAGCATAGATGTGACAGAATTTGGATGCAACGCCCTTACTTCTGTGCAGAGCAGTGCAAATACATACAGGATACATTACAGGAACATGAGTGGGTTTAACTCTGCATCAGCACCAAAAAGTGAACACATTTCATAATTTGCAGCATGATGATAACTCCAAGAGGCCGAGTGATCTTCCGTTACCTGATGCGGTGGTGTCAGACAACGTTCCGGCATCTAAGGAGGACGAGCTAGGGGCCTGTCCAGAAAGCCCCAAACTCTGGAGTCCCAGGGCGCTACTGCTGCTCCCTGATGAGAAAGATCATGATCGGGGGTTATTCTGCTGTGAAATGTGCCCTACAGAAGTCAACCTAACATAAAACCACATTTCGTGCAGCCATAAACTAGGAAAGCTTACCCTGCTGATCCTGCTGTAAACTAAGAGCAATGGCCAATTCCACCATGGTCTCATCATCCGCATCGGGAGGAATGTCCAGCATTGGTGGGAAGCCCTCTGAGCCCGCAAGCAGAGCCTCCAAAGGTGACGGATTGCCGTTATTCACACTGTCGGCACTCTCCAGGACCATCGACTCAGACTAAAAAAAAAAAAAAAAACAGAGGGCAAAAGGAGCGTTATTTCAACCATCCCAAAGTCTGTACCATCATGATAGGATTACAAGCAAAAGCTCGGCCAGTACACACAATTCTCACCACCATCTCAAAGTCTCCGTGGTCGACCTCATTCTGCTCTTGGCTCTGCTGCCGCACGTGTTCGCCATTTGGCATTCCAGAGGTCTGAATCTTGTCTTCAGCCTCGTCGTCGTCGTCATCGTCCTTGTCTCCTGGGCCAGAAAGACTGATCACAACCCCATCCTCTTAGCACCCAACTAAACCACAGGCTGCCTGCATAGGTCACATCACTAGGACCACCACAATAAAAGGAGACCATTCCTAGCCAAGGGTAACAGAAACCCGAGTGCTCACGGTTAAAGAGGTCCTTGTATGGCGGAGGCATCCTAATTACAGCCACACCTGAAGGAAACCAAGCTCTCCAACCTAGAGAGAATTGAAAGGATGATGTATGGGTGTCTATGGGGGGATAACGCTGTGCGTTGAGGTCAACGGGAGGCTGCAGGTGTCTCAGCCAGGACACAGCTGTCCCGACAAAAGCTGCCAGGGACAACACTGACGTTCACAATAAAGTCATTGATGCTACAACCAGAGCTCTGTTACACACTAGTCCACTCTTAAGTTTCACATCATATTAAAACAGAAATAGTTTGAATGTTTGTATTTATCAATTGTTTAGTGTCTCAGAGGAATCTGCAGCCTTGGAGGGTGTGATTATTCGGTGCTGGACCTATAACAAGGTTGCGCTTACCCATGGGCGTGTTGCTGCGTGGAGAGGATGGAAGGGTCACATGACGTCGCTTGTTCCGCGGACGAAGGACACGGATCAGACCCTGTTTGCAGGAGAAACTCACTGCTGGATCCTGCAGATGAAAAGGTGTCATTGATATAGATTAGTGGAGGCTTGGTGCCTTAGGCATGCTGAGACTTGTAGTTCCACTACAGCATACAAACTACTGAAAGCCACGTTATTTCAATACCTCTATTTTACATTTCTATAGCGCAGCTACAAACCAAGATTATGCGGATGGATGACGAATACATTATATTTACAATTTTAGCCAATTTTTTAATTATATTTTTATTGTTGCTTCAAGATAGTTGCATTCTTTATATAGATTACATAATGTTAGAGTGAAATGCCAAACTTTATTATCACAACAAAAGGATAGTAGTATCTGGCTGCACACTCACATTGGAAGTATCGCTGCTGACAGGTGATATTATATGAGCTATGGACAGAGGTTCCCCATGTTCTAAGCCTCTTTTATACACCAAAGCCTTGTAGCCGACTCGCCTTCCCCCTCCCACTACACCATCCACTCACCGGGCAGAGTAACATCTGCATATAGATCTTGGAGGCCAAGTTAATACAGTCCAGCTCACATGTGCAATATCCGTGTATAATGTCCACCAGGGCATTGACGGTGGCTTCCACGTGGGTAAGTCCTACAGGGGACACAATAAAAGGTAATAAAAAGGAGGTAGCAAGTAACCTGTGATTAGAAGTACTTTGATTAAAGTATATGCGTTTTAGAAGGAGAAACACAGAGCCCATTGTCTTCCCATCAGCTCTTCAGGTTTAGCCAAAGCTTTAGTAAATCTAAACAGAGGTTCCCGGGTCTCACGTGGGTTGCAGACCCTTATCGCTAGTGAGGCTAAGAATGAATGGGAATCCCCAGCCAAGGTGAATGCCCCCTATAAGAAGGCTTGGTCCAGTACACCACTATGCCAATCTTGAATGTTGCGGCCTATTTAAGATTGAAGCTGCAACAGCTTCGACCCATTTTATTGCCACTCTTGGTTAAAGGGACTGTGGGAAAAGTGGCTTTTGCAGTTTTATGGGGGTTAGAAGTCACAGATAACCAGGTCTGAAATGAAGACCTTGGTTAAAAACACATCCAAATCTCTGGCTCAAGGCTTTGGGAAGAAGACGAAGAATATAAAACGTCTCTCTTCCCTGCCTATATTAGCAAATGTCTCATTTGGTCTAGAACTGGATAAGATAATTAGCCAGGCCATGGGTGGAAAGTTTTTTTCTGACCATTAAAGAATCACAATTGTGGGCTCCTAGGTTTTGGCCCTTTCACACTGTAGGAAAAAGCAAGTTGAACATTGAGGGACGCAGAAAAAACAGTTGCCTACTTCAGGTGCCCTGTATGAGAGGAATCATACATTGGGGTTTTTGAGAAAATAAAATCCAATAGGGCTGGAGACAGCCCACAGTGCTCCGGCACATTTTAAAAACTAGGGCGTAGAGGGGGAGGAGCCAGTCACATCTTTAGATATTCTTTCAGTGCCCGGCTCTACTCGACCCACCCCTATACCCCAGTGTTATAGCTCCAGTGGGAATCAGTATGTAATACCGCCGGCCGCAAGGCCGGCAGTTCTATTCCCGGCAGCGTTAGGCCGACAGAGGAACAGATCCCAGCAGCGGCAGCCCGACAGCACTGGAAATCCCCGTAGTCCCCAGATAAGTATGAACTAACCTAACCTACCCCCCTAACCCACCTTAGGGATGCCTAACCCTAACCTGCGCCCCAAGTGCCTAATCCTAACCCCCCCCTTCCCCGCTGCCTAAACCTAAGTCCCCCCGGGGGGTGCCTAACCCTAACCTCCCCCCCAGTGGTGCCTAACCCTAATCCTCCCTCCCCCTAGCCTAACCCTAACCTCCTGGGCGGTGCCTATCCCCAAGTCCCCCCCCGGGAGCCCTAAACCTAACCCTCCCGCCCCTTTCGGTCGGGATGCCGGGCGCCGGTGAAATGAGCGGCGTCTACATCTAGACGCCGGTCATTTCACCCTCGCCGGGATATGACAGTCGGGAAGCCGGCTGTCGGTATGATGTCAGCCGGCTTCCCAATTGCATCCCCTCCAGTGTCCCCCCTAGTGGATGAAGGAGAAATAATAGTAATAGCAGCTCTTATTTGTTGGATTGAGGGTCTTTGACGGCAGCAAAGCTTTAATAAATATGCTAGAAATAGATGTAAAGCAAGTCCGGCACTGAGAAACAAATAATAATATTCCCTCTCTTTGGAGGAAGAAGGATCTCTTCATTCATTGGATGTCGTTAGGACTCTGAAGTGCTATGTTAATAGGACTTAATATTTGGAAAACTGAGGGAGGATATTATTTCTCTCTATCTCTATGTCCAGTGTTAGCCAATGTATACAAGGATTGAGCATTAGTCTAAACGACCCATTGAAACCATGTTGCATTTTGTGTAACAGTCATTTCCTATGTCATTATTATACGTATTTATACGGCGCCACAAGCGTTCCGCAGAGCTTTGCAATGTACATACGAAACGGTGACTTACAGCACAAACCATTGCAGGACAAGGATGTGGTATATAAACATTGCTCCATCGGCAGTAATAACACTACCGCCAATAACAAGTTGTACTCCCATTGTTTCCTTAAAACCCCCCCTTAAATAGTAAACCGTAAATGTGGAACGTGCTAATGGGAATGACGACAAGGTAAGTGTGTGGCAACATAACGTACCGGGCAGACAGGCAGGCGCCAAAAACGCGTTTTTGGGTTTGGATGCGTGCACTTTCCAGAACTGGTTGACAAGTTGTGTGATGAAGCTGTAGCTCTCGCCTTCGCTGCCCTTGAGAATCTCTTTGCTTTCGTCATTGTTGTCTAAGAGTAAAACGCATCATATTGAGATTAAGAAACATTGGACACTTTAATAAAACAAAGATAGCACTTTACCATCATTCACCTGTCTCTCCTGCTGGGATTTTGGAATCTGTGTAGTGGACAAGGTTGTTTGGGCGCATGATGGCGATGGAACGCGCAGTGATTACCAGTCTCTGGAATACCTCTGGATCCAAGTCCTTCCCGTCGTGGCTACAAGAGCTCAAGCACTGGACAGCGTTACTCAGCAATGCTTGATCCTGCAGATATAAAAATAAACTCGTGACCTCCAGCTAAACACTGAGAAGACTACAGTCCGACAAAAGTCCACACTTTACCTTGTGGTTGTGGTATGCCGAGCGGCTGGTGTGCAGACTAGCCAAGAGGCTCTTTGTCTGTAGCTGGACGCTGGCCGGAGTCGGCATGGACAGCAGGACCGTGGCCAGCTCCAGAGCTGACGACTTGTTCTTCTCCTGAGTCAAAGAACCAAGTCAGACGTTAGCGTGCGGATGAGCAATCTGAGTGTATGCGGAAAGTAAAAATAAAGCCCTTACCTTCTCAGGAACTGGTCCAAAGGAAAAACAGCTTTCCAGGGCTTCTAAAGAGCTTCCCACCAGCCTAGGCAGGTACAAAACAGCGTGTGACTACAACACTCGTATACAAAAACTAGGTCTGCAGCACTTCCGCACATTTACAGCCTTAAACCTGGAGTATTGCTTAGTTCTGCTACAGGTACAGGGAGGGAGGGGGGGGTTCATAAAATAGAGGTGAAAGGTTAATGCAAAAAACAGTGCCTGGGTGCAAGCCAAGCCACTCAAAAGCCCCAGGCCTGTGCCAAATTCTTGTTGCATTTTGGTAGTGTTCCGTGACTGTAATTGTTTTTCTATACAGTGACAGATGAAAACTTTAAAAACCTGTTTTAGTGCATTATTAACCTTAACTAATAATTAATGTCCGGGATCTAGCTATTCAGGAAACCTGATCCTAATGTAGTAGAAATGTTAATACTCATGCCCAAAGCCCACCAATGATTATTCACCAGACAGTCGGTAACTAGAGCGGCTGGTTATACAGGTATATGACCGACACCGCCATGCACTCAGGGCCACTAACTCAAACAAGCGCAAGAGGTGGGACACCAGCAGGGAGACCGCGCTCACACTCACTCGTGCAGAGGAAGTAAAACTTACTAACCGGTCCAAGATCGTTAAGGGTGCTGGGTCAGAACTTTTGGGGAGCAAAGAAAAAAAAATAAATAAAAAACAAGAACATGTGAAGCCAAGAGAGTTATGGGGCTCAGACAGAGGGTGAACCCCAAAACAGATCATACCGTCTTAACCAATGCTATCCACTGCTACCACAACTGACTAAACCGACACCAAGACATTCACCTTTCTATGACAGTGCCGTTACTTGAGGGCGGCGTTGTCGTCTCCCCATCTGTGGACCCATTGCCTTGGTTCAAGTTTGGGGGGCAGACACTGCTTACGGACGCAGAGGGGAACTCTTCTGGGGGCTCGTCCGGCCAGCCAAACTGTTCCTTTGTCTTTCCATAAATCTTAATAGCATCTATCATGGTAACACCGGCTGGATCCACAGAGGCACCCACTGAAACAAGCAAGAAGGTAGGTTACCAAAAAGACTGGTGCTATGGTGAAAGCGAATTGGCGGAAGTAGCACATTTGTTATTATAAAAAAAAAAGCGCATAATCCGTAAGAAATTTAGGGGTCCCGTTCACACGGTCTCCCCATACTTTTCAGAAAGACCATTCTATAGAGAAGAATCTTTAGGGTCGCACCATACTAACATATGCAGGCTCCCTGCAGGACAGCCCATCAATAGTTGGACTTTAACAGTAAAACGACAGAGAAACCTATGAGAAGTTGACAAGGACAACACAGGACTCACTGAATATGGTCAGTTTTTTGTCAGCCTGTAACGCTTCTTCCCGTGTAAAAGGAAAGTCGAACCACCTTGCCCGGCTTAGGTTCAGCTGCATCGTACGCCCAAACATCTCAATATAGGACGGGGCCCTCTCAATGGCCTGTGTGCCGATCTGAAGGCGGATGCCAGTCATCACCATTGTACTGTTGTTATTGGAAACCTCTACAGTGAAACCTCCAGGCTATGGAAAGAAGGGCGAGTCGTTCAGCACAGGGCTGGCGCGGCAGCAAGCTAGGCCTTGTTAAGAATATTGCGTGTACCTTTGTGTTGGCCACATACATCCCAGTGGAATTGAGGCGGTGTTTTATCTGTTGCGCATTATACAACTGGAGGAGATCGTTCCCTCCAAACTCCACGTCTGTCAGCTGCTGATTGTGCTCAAAGAAATCGATGGGAAAGGTCACCTGGCTGGACGCCCGCGTCACTGTAAGAGAGAAGGTCGCCAGTTATTTACACTGGAGCTATACTTGCAGACACTGTTCTTAGGGGGGGGGGGAATGATAAGCCATCCTTACTGACGGCAGCCGGCTTGCGCTTGCGCACGGGTTTCATGATACTGATGCTGCTGCTGGGCTGCAGAGAGGGCTGGAGCCAGTACGAGGTGTTCTCCACGTTTGCCATATAGATACGCAGGCTGCCATCTTCACACAAGAGAATCATGGTAGTCCTCTGCTGGTCATTGCTAGCTGTGTGCCTTATGGCCACCATATCCTGAATCTGCATGTAAAAGGAAAATAAGGTGGTGTGGGTGGGAAAAAAATAAATGAAAAAAATCACTCGCGCTCACTACTCCGGTGTTATCGCCACTCACTTTGGCTTTAGCTGGCAAGGTCTTAATCTCCTGAATCAGAAAACTGTCTGGTTTGACCATGACCACTAGAGGGACCCCAGTGGTTTGCTGAACGCAGCACACTAACCCAGGGTGGTTCATGACTTCGGACCACTGGCAGAGCGCAGGCGAGGTCTTGCTTCCTCCGTTTGAACTGTGTTAGAAAGAAAATAGTAGTAAGCAATTAAAAACACATTACTAAGAAGGACTGCTCAGTGAGCTTACAGCAGCCAGCGTCTGCCTAGGTAGTATCTTCCTTACATACCCGCTGTGTCCCTGACTTACCTTTTTATATTAATAGGGAAGAGCAGAATTATCTCCAGAGAAGATCGGTTTATGGTGGCGGCAAAGGATTTGCCTTGGCAGTAACTGAAAAAGAGCATCTGGAGGACATGGGAGTAATAGACGGATACTCCTCCACCAGCCACCTGCCCATTACTGTCCTGGTAGGGGACAGAGAAAAGGGATTAGACAGATTTTCCCGGTATCATAGGTATTATATGAACTGAGAAACTGTTTAACAATACCAGCCAGCCACCTCCAGAATATTTATTAAAACTTCCTAACAGTTTCCAATACATTACTAAAAGCAAATGTTCCCTAGCGTGTATGCTTATACTAAAGTATTAGGAAGTTTTAACTTCTAATAGTCTGTAGGTTACAGACTGGAATCAGAGCCATTTCCTCCTGGAATCTGCTGATTCTGGGAATCCGACGCGTTTCTCCAGCAGATGAAACAAGCAAGCAAACTAGCAATGTCCCAGCACAAACCTTTAAGTCTTCATCATTGACTTCCAGAACATTGGTAACATAAAAGGGTCCGTGTTTGGCACTGCTGGACTCCTCCATCAGCTGAGTGTACACGTATCCTGCAGAAGACATGATCACAATAATATTTTTCCCCTCCTCATTGAACAGGAAGGTGACATCCCGGATCTTCGAGCTGGGCAGCAGGAAATAAAAAGTTGGGCTCAGGGCGTCCGATGACAGATCATAAACCTGAAGGATATAAATGCATGACATACGTAATCTATCCAGGAATCTCAAGAATAACGATATACAGGTTGTAGCATTTCCTGCCGACCTTAACAAAATCCGCTGTAACAATAGCCAGCTCGGTCTGGGATCCAGGCAGCCACACGGCTTTGATGATGAAGTTGCCAGTTGCCAGCTGAGGGTGCAGCACCAAGTGATCAGACACGGATCCAGAGCTGCTAAAGGTGAGGACGTGGCAATCCTGGAGGCAGAGAGAGAAGGAGGAGGCTATAGATGATCACTCATGATTGTGTGGGCTGCAGTGATGGAAGTAGACTGGGCACACTTACTTTGAGGCCACACACAGCCAGATAATCCTCCTTGCAGGGGTTACCGGTCAGACTGAGAACGGTAAACGGGACTGGGGCAGATGCCAAGCGGGTCAAGGTGAGTTTCCTCTTGCTAGAATCGGCTTGTTTCAGCAAGGCAGAGAGCTGTAATACCGTGATCTGCGGCAATAAACAGTAACGCGTTTCTGAGGCTATCCAGGTGGAAAACCGGAAGAAACATAGAACACACACAATTGGGGAAAACACCAAGTGATTAGAGAACGGGACTCTTATACTTCCATAAGTTCTTTATTCTTTTATGGAACACTGGAATCACAGACTATAGAGGGTGCAGGCAGCAGTTTGGACCCTAAGAATCTGACAAGTCTGACCCTCCTCCCCTCTGTCCCCTACCTTAATTTAATTGGAGCACAATAGATCTAATAGCATTTCAAATAAAGCATGTCTCACTATAACTATATTACTGATGCTATATTTAGCTAAAAGCTCCTATTTATTATGCCAACCATGGCCAACGTATCGCCACACATTACAGGACCATTCCGCTAATACCTCTTTGTTCTCCAGCCTCTCTCTCACACTAAAGTATCCTCCTACATGTACTGAGAAGTCTGCTCACCTTTCCCTTCTCATGGCTGACCGCAAGATGTTGTCTCCGGCCGTGAGGAGAAGACAACACGCACATCGCGACCCTACGCAACACGTGGGCACTGATCAGCTGGCGGATGGTTTGCCCCTGATCGCCGCTGTAATTCATTCTCACATTCTCAAAGGCTCCTTCCTGAGAGCCCAGAGTAGGAACCTGGAGGGCAGAACACACATCGTTACCTATACGCCCCCCGTCCGTCCCATTCTTCACATCAGAACATTCCCCCATCTACTCGCGCCATTACCATCAGCTGGTCCGTCATTTCCACACTCTTTTCCAGAGAGTGCAGCTGGTCTAGAGCCTGCTGAGCTCTGCTGCTGCTCCCCACCGCAGAGGCCTGCTGGAAGTTATTCCGTATGGCGTCCATCATGAAGTTTAGCATGTCCAGAATCAGTGGTGCAAAGGAGGTGTTTACCTGGTGAAGACACGGTCTTAATAAGTCACTTCTGATGGCCAACCGCGCCTCGCCAAACAGGTGCGGATGCGCATATAAACCCTGCAATAGAAATCTACACTCACTTGACACATTAGCTCTTCCCTGCAGCCCTCGACGTTACGGCACAAGCTGCTCCTTTTTGGCTTCTCATCGTCTCCCTTGCCATCACCGATTGTCACCTTTCCCTTGTCGGTGAGGGATGAGCCAGGGAGTCTGATGGCGCTTTCAGGGAGGCGAGGCTCACTCTGGAAGGCAGATTCCTTCATGGTGGATCCTATTCCGCTGCTGGGGGTTCTCTTAACCAGAGCCTAAAGGAAATATATAGTTGTAGTTAAACATAATCTGCTGGACACCAATACCCTGAGCGAGGGCACAGGGGACTCACCATGCAGCTGCCGTCTTCCTTGGCTCCACAGTCACAGAAGAACGAGCCATACTTTGCATAAGATATTTCATGGTCCTTGTGACAGACTTTGGCGCACACAGTGCACACGCCCACGCCATCCACCATCTTACAGGTGTGACAATGATACCTGTGAGCATCAAGCAGAGTGTTAGAACACGGTTAGGCTATGAAATGGATCGCTAGCTTGCAAAC
Organism: Taudactylus pleione; assembly: GCA_031769625.1. NCBI lineage: Eukaryota > Metazoa > Chordata > Amphibia > Anura > Myobatrachidae > Taudactylus > Taudactylus pleione. The sequence goes on from JAUIMM010002723.1 coordinate 1,377,689, forward strand.
TTTCCAGAGATGAAACCACAGAAACGCACAAAAGTTTTCATTCTTTTTAGCGGGCAATTAAATCCTCGCACACTTAGAGGTGCGCAGAAAAATTATCCAAAATTGATTACCGCAACAGAATTTAATGTGAGCATCTGGATATCGCAGTGATGTCTGCTGGCACAAGGCGAGTTACTGAATCTCATCCTTCATTAGATTTTTTTTTTTCTTTTATATCATTAACACAATATGTACATATTACAAAAATGATAAAAGTGCGATACAGTTAGGTCAGTGCACAATTTAGTTATACCGGGCACATAGGCAGCAGGAACACGACCAACTCACCAGTGCTGATTCATGAACTCTTTCTGAGTGATGGTGAATGTACAAAGCTTGTTACAAAGAGAATCTTCATCCTAATCATAAGAGGAAACACGTCAGATCTAGGTCAGTTGTCCGGTAAGGAGGTTCCAAACCGCTCAAAATACACACAAATAAAGAAAAAAAAAAAAAAAAAGTAAAATCTTTATGCATCTTACGCCATTTGAACTGAATGCTGTATGCTACTGGGCTCTATAGCGTCACAAAAAACAAAGCAATAATAAACAGGCGCGAACCATCCAGGAACACTATATAGTAATAATACATACCAATATCATATGTCTATGCATTTAAAAAACTTCAATGTACTCAATTCACATAATAGCAGCCACCACAGAATAATGGGGGAACTGGAATAACCCAATCGAGTAGAGTAAATAATGGAAAATCGGGGCGCTTTTCGGTTATAGAATTTATTAAAAGAAAAACTGAAAAAAAATAAAAAAAATAAAATACTACACAAATCACAAAGTACAAATACACGAATCAACACTTACAATATATTGAGCAAATATATCAAGCATATATTGTAACAAGAGAATATTATCCTTTCAGCACACAAGCTTTATATAGCAGAAGGAAGAACTTGGGTTAGTTGCAACATATGTATAAATATTAGTTAGAATCCCGCTACATACGTAGCTAATTGTTTCAAACTGATGGCAACATCCACGTTTCATTGACTGAGGACAGACTGCGGCAGAGGGAATCTGTGCAGAATATGACCTCACACAGCACCGGCAGCCATGAAGATTGTCAGTTCCAAGATTTAGCAAGCTGAGTGTTGGTGTTGTTAGTTGGCGAATAGCAGGGAGAGTTATTTATTGTGGCTTTAGCATGAATGCATATTAGATGATCCAATTACTCACTCAATCCCATATTCAGTCCAGCTACTATGCCTGGATTTCTGGACAGGGGAACTTAGGATGCCCCTAATATATATGTTAACTAAATTATTGCTTCTGCGATTTAAAGCTTGTGTGCTGTTCTCTATAGCGTCACTTCATATCTGACAAACATTATAACGGTCGTCTCAGACATTAACAGTTCTGTACTCGGCTATAAATAAAAGTGAATTGAAGCGCTGCTCAGTGTGCTTGGCACTGCCCCGGGTACTTAGCCTTCTGCTAAGTCGGTTGCCACAAGGTTTTCCTGTCACTGTTTGCATTAGTCCCCAGGCTTCCATCGCCCCATCTCCCCATTACCAAGGCATTGCTGGATTTTCCCCTGGCCATAGGTAAGTCTAGGTCTTTCCTCCTTTTGATTCACTCCATCCTGCTCCGCATGAGCCTGAAACGAACTTGCCCCAAGAACTACACAATTGGCGTAAGGCATTGGGCCTCTACAACAAACTCACTTTACAGACCGCTTCTAGGGAAACCTTCATCGTTTTACTCCTCTGACTATAACAAAACGTGGAGGCTTTAGCATTTTAATATAATATACATCATCAACCAAAATCATCACTGGCCCAGAAGGTAGGTATGTGTATAACCCAACAACTGACTTGATGAGATTTGCAGCGCTACTGACGTGAGTGCAGCTGTTGCGGGCGACCTCAAAACCGTTGCTTATCCGAAACACAACAATTCATATCAATCTCTTAGAGCCGTATTCAATTAGCAGCGAAAACTGACGTTTTCAACAATAGACGGCAACAGGCGAAAAAAACACTGGAGAAAAGTTTTCTCCATCCCAGACCAAGGGGGGAAAAAAAATGCTAAAACCCTATTTTTGGCTAAAAATGTGGGGATTTCTTTCAGAACCCTATGGACACCCCCCCTAATGATAAATTACCAGAAAAAAAAAATCGTAAGTTGCGTACTTTGCCAAAAGACAACGGCCATTTTCACCGCTAATTGAATACGGCCCTTAGAGTTCCTCCTCTTTGCCAAATTTTAGCATTTTTGCACTTTTTGGAGAACTTTTGCGGAACAATTGAATGGTCAGTGACATGCACATTACGGCTTATTTCGGTAAAGAATTTTCGCTCTTTGTCGTGCGCCCCCCACGACCTTTGCGCAGGCATATCACAAATAATATAATAAAACTGACCCAATTGCTGTCCAGTGTTGGGGTCAAGTTATTTCTTCCCTCATTAACCCAGACCAGGGGGGGGGGGGGTCTTCATACCAGGCCCTCAGTCTGCAGATCATACATAACAAATCACTCACCTCATACAACTACGGTACTAGTCATTTTTGATCATGGCTTAAGACACCTAGGGGGTACATTTACTAAACTGCAGGGTTTTTTTTTTTTTTTTAGAAGTGGAGATGTTGCCCGTAGCAACCAGATTCTAGCTATTATAGTCTAGAAGGTGCTAGATAAATGTTAAGTAGAATCTGTATGCATGGATTGTCCCCTGTGTTTTAAGGACACCCAATTCCTTCCTGGCTTTGGTCCTGATTCAGAGCCGGACGCTCTGACCAGAGCGCTCGCTCTGAATCAGGGCCCTCCTCCATTAAAATGGAGCGGCCTCCTGGACGCTCGTATAGCTGTGGGTGACCACCCACAGCATATACAAGCGTCCAAAAAGATGGTCGCGATGGTCTTGACCATCCCTCCATCGTGCGCATGCGCAGTGGGGAACATCGACCCACTTGCGAGCGTACTGCCGCTCGCGAGTGGGTCTGAATGACCCCCTTACTCCCTCCCAGACTTTGCAGATCTGCTATTGTGATCCCAAAATACAAACTAAGAATTCTCTCAATAACTTCAAAGTTGCCATTTTGCTTGTTCCTTACCAGACCAATTAATTCTTCGCCTTTACCTCATAAAGGCCCCCATACATCAGAGATTGATTGCAGCAATCGTGCAATTTGCAATCGATTGTGTATAAAAAAATCTTTCCCATTCTCAATCGATTGCAGAATTGCCACAATCGATTGGAAATTGCGCGATTGCTGCAATCAATCTCTGATGTATGGAGGCCTTTAGATATATATATACATACATATATACACACACACACACATACTCACACATACATACATATACACACACACACACATTGGCTATGGTTCCACTGCACCCCATTTACCCAACGCATGCTGAAACTATGGGACAGACCTGGTTGATTGAAGCATATACGACTGGAGAATGCAACATTATGGAAAGAGGTCTATAGTCTCACTGTTACGTCCGGATGCCAGTCTCTCCTGCGTCTGGTCTGGAGGCTGGCGTTGTTGAGATAGAGAAGCTACTCTGTTTTGGTCATCAGATTTAACCTACTCCTGACGCCAGCTACAGCCACCCAGGATTTACCATACACAGTTTTCATCAAGGGATTCAGACATGAGTAGAATTTCTATCCGAAGGTTCTCCCTCTCAGACTAGATACTAAAGCTATGTGTACACACAAGACAAATTGCAAACTATGCGATGTCGTCAACGATTTCTCCTGAACTCCCCCCAGGCAAACGATATAGTGCATACACACTGTGCAATCTAACAAACCACCAAAAGATTTATTCTGTATGGTTTGGTGGTCAGATCGTTAACTATATAATGTAACTATATCGCCTGGTCTATCGGTAGTGCGTACAAACTGCATGATCGGAGGGTGAATCTTTAAACGAGATTGACAGATCTTCCTGCCTGTATAAAAGTTATTTAGATGCGACAAACAACGCCACGGGAGCGCGCATAGTGCGTACATACTTGACAATTAGAACGATTTGCCATTCCGATGCGTCGGAATCTGCCAAATAGTTAAAAATATTGTCTAGTGTGTAGGGGCCTTTAAAGTGAACATCTTGGGGCTCTCAGGTCTTTATCACCTCAGAATCCAGTGTAACGTGCCACACCTGAGCAGTGTAACGTCATTACCTGGAAAAGTAAAACCTGCGCTTAAATAGACCACAGCCCCTCCCACCCCTCTCAGCTAGGAAAGCTGAGGATTAGTCCCAGGATTTTAACAAAACCACTCTCCCGAAACTTTCCTTGTAACAACTTCTGTATATAACACACCGGCTAAAATAAAAAGTAACAGCTTAGGATGTAGCATCTTTCAGAAACTTCTCTCACAAGGGTCCCACTGCGAGTTATACTGAAGCTGGCCACACACTAGACCAACTTACATCCAACCAGCCAACTTGTTGATTGGTTGATATGAAAATCTGCTAATGTATGGGAGTAACTGATGATCAGCAATTTGCTCCTAAATGCCAGAAAACAGATGAAAATGACGTCAGACAAGTTTGTTAAATGTTTGATCTAAACTATTTGTTCAAACAACAGTTTTGGTCCACGTTTGGGAGCAAATTGCTGATTGTATTCCTTACCAGATTTTCATTCCAACCAATCAACTAGTTGGACAGATAATCTTTAGATGTGTGGCCAGCTTTAGACAAACAGCTTCCCAAAACATAGTGTCACACAGGTGTACTAGCTGAGAAATACATTTAGAAAACGCTAAGTGAATATCATCATTTCCTAACAACCTTCACAAACCGGTCTTACTAGAATTTGGGTCAATAAACTCAATTTGAGACCATTTCAACAGAACAACAAAACTAGAGGACTTACAGAATCTTCAGCCTGGGAATCGTCCTCTTCAACAGCCAGCTCTTCTACCCAGTCTGAATCCACCTCTATTGCCCGCTCCTCCCCGTCCACAGGGAGGTGGCAGTGTCCTTGTCCTGCGTGGTGACTCAGCGCGCTGGTGACGTCCGCCAAGTACGAAACGATGTGACACGTACACTCCAGGATGGTAACGTGCTAAAGAGATATAATACGGTTATTACCGGTCACACACGGTACCAATGCTCACCCACTACACGTGACTCGGGGTATCCTCACCTTCCCCTGCATGACATTGTTGTTCAATTTTTCCACCACATTCTTCTGGGTGAGATATTTCTTACTGCAAGAGAAAGCTCGGTCAGGACCTTCAGGCTGCATTTCTGGAGAACTCATTTTAGAAACCGCATCTGGGGAACTCACCATCTTGCCAGCCAGTCCATGGCGGCATGGTGAAGCTGGAGGTGTCCAGCGCCTTGTCCTGCACTCGCCAGGGTGGCCATCACCACCATCAGCTCTGGAAAACCAGTCCCATCACCGTTGGTTAGCAGCTCTGTGGCCATAGGGATGAGTGTGCTGAGAAGGACTGTGCAAACACCTTCGCCGACTTGACTGCAGGACACAACCACCACAAATATCAGCGGAGAACTCGGGTGTAACACTGAAGAGGGAGACGCGCTGGGCGATGCGGACTCTCTTACCTGTTCTCTCGCACAATGTAAGCGGTGAGCAGCTGGAGTAACTGACGGTTTTCCTGAACTATCTCCGTCTGGTCGGAGTCCTTGGGCGGGGGAGTTGTCATACGGACCAGCCAGGACTGTAACTGCGAAGGCTCCACACAGGCAAGCTGAGCCAGTGTCCCGCAAAGATGCAGCAGACTGGGGCTTGGGTTCTTCTCGGCTGTGCAGGGTGAGTAATAGACAATTTATAATCCAATTGGATAAAAAAAAATGCAAGAAATTCATCATGAAATAAAATATTCTTTCCTTGTTGCCTATAGCATGGTACAAACCCTCGATTTTGGTTATGAATGCCGAAGGCTGATAGAGGGACCTGCCTTGCAAGCGTTACCAAATACGATTTTCAGCTTGTATAAAAGGGGTGTGTGGACTGTAATTACGACAGTATTTTGTAGTAATTCTCTATTCTCACAGAATAGGAGAGTTATGGTAAAACTTACCTTTGTTAACTCTCTTTCTTCGAAGTCCATAGGGTCCACAGGGAGACAATGGGGTGTAGGTGGAACCTGGAGGACCGGACACCAACAGCAAAGCTTTTCAATCCCAGGATGCTCCAGTCCTTCCCCCTATACCCCGCCCACAGGGCAACGCAGTTTTGTTCACAAGCCCAAGGCAGGAGAGGAGAGAAGGAAGACTGGTACACTGAGGACTCACACTCACACAGAGAAGGAAACAAGTGACCAAGAAAAGAAACCCATAGAAGCCAAGTGCGTCAGGGCGGGTGCCCTGTGGACCCTATGGACTTTGAAGAAAGAGGTAACAAGGGGAAGTTTTACCATAACTCTCCTTTTCTTCTTCAGGGTCCATAGGGCTCCACAGGGTGACATTGGGGATGTCCCAAAAGCAGTTATTCAAGGGCGGGAACGCTCCTAAGCTGATAGGATGCTTCCTTCGGGCATAGATTTCTCCTGAGAGGCAAATGTATCAAAGGCATAAAACCGAATGGTGCATACACGGTCAGATTTGCAGATCGATGAACGATTGAACGATGAACAATTTTTACAACGATTTCATCAACGATGAACGATTTCTGACAGTATTAAAATGAATGAAATCGTCAAAATCTGACTGCAAACAGTCATTGTCAGAGATCGTTATCCGACATGCGGGAACATGGATCGTTCATCGATGCATGCCATACATGTCAAAGATATGAACGATTTTTACAATCGTTATCGTTCAGATCTGAAACAAAATCTGACCTTGTGTGTGCAGCATAACAAAGTTGTAGACAGAAGACCATGTGGTCGCCTTGCATAGCTGTTCAGCTAAGGCGCCACGCCGGGACCCGCAGAGCGAGTAGAATGAGCAGATACTGAAGCTGCCACAGGAAGACCAGTCTGCATGTAAGCCTGTGAGATAGTCATCCGAATCCATCTGGCCAGAGTCTGTTTGTTAGCTCCCCATCCCTTCTTGTGGAATCCATATAGGACAAAGAGGGAGTCCGGTTTCCAGATAGAACTAGTACAGTCCACATAGATCTTCAGAGCACGGACCACATCCAAAAGAGGCCTCACCTGCCGAGAGGTCTGGTGATTTAAAGGTCGGAAGCACGGTTTCCTGATTCATGTGGAAGCGAGAAACCACCTTGGGAAGGAAGCCAGGGTGTGTTCAAAGAACAGCCCTGTCTTGATGAAATATTAAAAAGGGGGAGCGACATGAAAGCACCCCTAAATCCGAAACCCTACGGGCAGATGCTATAGCCAGAAGAAACAGTCTTTGCAGTGAGCCACTTGACATCCACTGAATCCAGGGGTTCGAATGGAGGTTCCTGAAGTGCTTGGAGTACCACTGACAAATCCCATGGAGCAACAGGAGGGACAACGAGAGGTTGTATACTTAGAACACCTTGCATGAAGGTGTGAATATCCAGTGTAGTAGCAATTCTGCGCTGAAACTAGATAGACAAAGCGGAGACCTGCACTTTCAGAGATGTTAGGAGGCCTAGATCCAATCCAGCCTGAAGAAAGGCAAGAATTCAAGAAACCTTAAAAGACTTGCGGGTCGTAGTTTCTTGGAGCACACCATTGGAAACATGTATGCCAAATTCTGTGGTAAATCCTGGCTGAGGCCGGGTTACATGCTCGAAGCATGGTCTGGACCACAGAGCTGGAAAAACCCTTAGCCAGACAGACGGGCTAGATCCGGATGTAGACATGGACCCTGAGACAACAGGTCTGCTCGTAGAGGAAGTTGAAGAGGAATGTCTATGGAGAGCCTTCGAAGATCGGAGTACCAATGACGTCTGGGCCAAGCCGGAGCTATGAACAGGACTGTGCCCCCCTCCTGTCGGAACTTACGAAGCACTCAAGAAAGCAGGTATATTGAAGGGAAGAGCTATGCCAAATGGAAGTTCCATTTCACTGACAATGCGTCTATGAAGGCCGCGTCGGGGTCCTTTGTTCTGGCTCCATAACTTGGAAGCCTGTTGTTGTGTCTTGAGGCCATGAGACCCACTTCTGGAAGACCCCATTTGTCAACTAGAAGCTAAAAGACTTCTGGATGTAGAGACCATTCTCCTGTATGCACGTTGTGACGGCTGAGAAAATCCGCTTCCCAATTGAGAATCACCTAGATGAACACTGCGGACATGGCTGGGAGATTGTGTTTGGCCCATGTGAGAATGCGGGACACTTTTGTCATTGCTGACTGACTTAAAGTGCTTGGTGATTGAGGTAAGCCACAGCCGTGGCGTTGTCGGACTGTACTTGTACTGGCCTGTCTTCCAGAATATTTTGAGCCAGAGAGAGAGCTTTGTAGATGGCTCGAAGTTCCAGGATATTGATCGGTAACACTGCCTCGACTGGGGACCATCGGCCCTGGAAGAAGTGCTGGCCTGTCACTGCGCCCCACCCTCGGAGTCTTGCGTCCGTGGTGAGGACAGGACAGTCGGGGATCCAAAATGGATGACCCTTGTTCAAACGGGAAGTCTGTAGCCACCAGGCTAGGGACAGGCGAACCTCTTGGGGGAGGCTCATCATCTGGTATTTGAGCAGATAGGGTAGCCCGTTTCACCTGGAGTGTATCAGGTGTTGTAGGGGCCTGGAGTGAAGCTGGGTGAACGCCACCATGTCGAATGTGGACACCATTGATCCCAAGGCCTGCATTGCAGAGTGAATTGACACTCGGCAATTGTGGAACAGTCTGCGTAGTTTGAGCTGAATTACTGAAATCTTGTCCGCCGTTAGGAAGATTCTCTGAACTACAGAGTCCAGGAGGGCTCCCAAATGTACCATCCTTTGAGAGGGTGTTAGGGAAGACTTTTTCCAGTTGATCAGCCAACCACGCATTTTAAGAAAGGCAATGGTTACCTGTAGATGGCGGTAAAGAGTCTCTCTGGGGAGCTGGCTAAAAGCAATAGATCCTCCAGGTATGGGAGCAGTCTGATCCCTTGACGACGAAAAGAGACCGCCATAACTGCCATGACCAAGACCCGGGGGGCAATTGAAAGAGCCTGAAATTGGTAATGTTGCTGTAGTATAGCAAACCGGATATATTGTTGTTGAGAAGGTGCTATAGGTACATGTAGGTAAGTGTCCTGCATGTCTAGAGATACCATAAAATCCCCAGGTTCCATAGCTAGGATAATGGAACAGAGGGTTTCCATACGAAACCTGGGCACCCTGATAAACTTGTTCAGAGATTTGTTGTTGAGGAAAGGCCGATGAGAGCCATTGGGCTTCTGAACTAAGAAAAAGGGTAGAAAAATAGCCCTTGCCCCGTTGTGAGGAGAGGACCCAAATTATTACTCCTGAAATCAGTAAAGTCTGACTGGCTTTTTGAAGCAGCAAGTCCCTGGTTGGGTCCGATGGAGGCCCTGTGCAAAAGCACTGCTGGGGGGGGGGGGGGGAAAGGGTTTCCTCAGGAGTGAGAGGGCGTATCCGTGGGGGACCACTTCCCTTACCCAGGCATCCGACGTGGTTTGATGCCAAACTTGGGTGAAATGAAGAGGTTGGCCTCCCACCATGGGAGCCCCCAGGGAGAGGTCCACCCAGTCAGGCTGCAGACTTGTCCTCAGACTTGGCAGGTAGCCATCTAGTAGTCCAGGCCTGTTTGGCCCTAGGCTTGGAGGCCTTGGCTGATGTCTGCTGTCGTGGAAAGGACTGACCCTTGGCTTTTTCTTGAGGGCAAAAGGACCGAAAGGATGTCCGAGGCTTTGTATTATATGCAGAGAGCAGGAATGCCGTCTTGTTAGTCGCCAAAGTAGTCACAATTTTATCCAATTCTGGTCCAAATAGGATGTCTCCTGCATAAGGCAGAGATTCTAGAGCCCATTTTGATTCTGAATCTGCTTTCCAGAAACGTAGCCAAAGAATACGGCGGCCCACTACTGAAGTGGCAGATACCCTGGAGGCCAGGAGAGCAGTTTCCATAGCTGCTTCACCCAAGTAGGAGGCTGCATCTCTATTGTGAGATACGTAGGACAGCTGTTCCCTCCAAGCATCAGGGGAAAAGTTTCTTATCGGGCCTCTGCCCAACTCTAAATGGCTTTTGCCACCTAGGCCGTAGCCCTAGCAGGACGAGTAATAGCTCCTGTAAGAATATATAGATATATGACAAGCTTCTATACGTCTATCTGTGGTCTTCTTCAAGGAGGTTGCAGTATGAATGGGTGGCATTTTTAACCAGACGTGTTACATGAGAATCCACTGCTGGGGGAACTTCCCATTTAGTACAATCAGTAGCTGGAAGAGGGTAAATGGAACTGAACCGTTTGAAACTTTTTACCAGGCATATGCCAAAGAATCACTGAAAAACCATAGAGGTATTAGCCAAACTCTGTACTGAGGTAGATAGTACGTCTACCCATGGGGGAGGAAAAGGATTTGCAGGGAGTACCTGCTGTGGCCATCCCATAGGGGGAGCTACCACAGGGACTGCTACTTGGTCCACAAGTTTTGCCAGCATTTGTGTAAAGGCAGCCCAGGGTGGGTCCTGAGGGAGAGACGCCGGGGCTGAGGGGCCTGGGGCTGTGTAACAATACATAGACCATCCTGAATGAGGTCCTCTGTGACTAAGCCCGCTGAGCTGGACTTACAAGACACCAGAGTAGGAGGAGCAGCATACACAGTATGATAGAGTGCAGTGAACACCCTGGATAATATGGCACAGTGTTGCGTGCAACCGCATTATAAAGTATGTGACAGCACTCACAAGTATCTGGGAGATGTGAGGTACAATGAACTTACACCTTAGTATGTCAGAGAATAGTAGAATAAAGGGAAAGGTATAAGCTGTACAGTATAGAAAGTAGGGATTAGCGCTAGCACAAGTCACATACAAACGCAGAAAAACACTGTATATATCTGCCATGGGCACTACCAACCAACTACACAGACCGCAGCGGCTGGTAGGATATAGCGCTGTACGACCTGGCCCGTGGGAGAGGTATACAGGAAGACTGGACCCAGCGTTCCCGGAGACCTGCTTGCAAAAAAAAAAAATGGCTGCCGCGCGTCTCTGAGAGGGCGGAGGGATGAGGGAGCAGCAGCCCAGGGAACACCAGGACCGCAGTGGAATGGCGCCCTGGGCTGGGGGAGGGGCTGCAGGGAGAGCGCCTTCTCCCCTATGCTGACATTAACCACCAGGTCCCCTGGCCTCCTTACATATGCCCTGCGCCAGTGTATTATATGCCCCGGTGGTCTAGTGGATTTGTGGGCACACCAGTGTCCACATCAGCGCCTCTGGTCTGTCTCTTGAGACCAGAGGTAAGACTGCGCAAAAATGCGGGTCCCCGCCTTACCTGACCCTTGAATTCCAGGCTGCAGTCTGGAGTCCGGGGAACCTGCTAGCTAGTCCCACCGGGAGTACCTAGCACAGGCTTGGTGTCATGGCGCTCAGCACAGACGTCCGGAGGACAGTCTGGTACTGCTTGCACGTTATAGTAAAAATAGAAAATAATAATAATTAAAATAAAAGCTTGGGCTGCTTAATGATATAATTGTGGTCCAGCTCCTGCCGGACATCAACGAAACTGAAGTGCCCTCAGGCTGTGGGCGGGGTATAGGGGGGAAGGACCAGAGCATCCTGGGATTGAAAAGCTTTGCTGCCGATGTCCGGTCCTCCAGGTCCTACCTACACCCCATTGTTACCCCTGTGGAGCCCTATGGACCCTGAAGAAATGGCTTGATACATAGGCTCTTATGAGAGAAATACCCCAACAATGAAATAGGTACCAGTGACATGACCGAGAAACAGAGGGTCTGATTCAGAGCCGGACGCTATTTGCGCTCGCTCATACAGAAAAAGGGGCCAGATATTTAAATTGACCGTTCGCTTTTTGCGGTCTGTTGAAGCCTCTATGTCTGAATGAGCGAACAAAACATGCGGTCGTAATTTTGAAAAAACGCCCCCTGGCCGCTCGCATCATATGTCATGTCCGCTATTTATGAGATTAATCGAGTACATCGAAAGGCGAATGAACTGCTCGCTATTCTTGTGGTTGGATTTTCCTTCCGCAATCATGCGAGCAGTTCCGGCTAAAAGACACCCCACTGACGTGGTCGATGACGCTGCTTTGTTAATTATGCACACCCTTAAAACGCCCGTTTTGACCTTTTGGCACGCCTGCGTTCGGATCTCCACTCCCCGTTTTCAAGCACCTTCCCCTGTTACCACCCACAAACGCCTCATTCTGTCACTCAAATTAGCAGGCATTCGCTATTTTGCGAGCACACAATTTTCGGCCGCACTGACTGGTTCGCGCATGCGTATTACAATCCGTACGCATGCGCAGATGTGCGAACATCGGTCAGAGCGAACGAGCGGCTGCTTACGAGCGGCTCTGAATTAAGCCCAGAGGCCCTGATTCAGAGCCGGACACTCTGACAGAGCGCTCGCTCTGAATCAGGGCCGTCCTTCCTAATTTTAGAGCGGCCTCCTGGCCGCTCGCATAGCTGTGGGTGACCACAGCCATAGCAAGCGGCCAAAAAGATGGTCGCGATGGTCAAGACAATCTTGCTTGCGACGAGACCCTTGTGGTAGGGTCTCGCTGCCGCAAGCCCTGGAGTGCTTTCGGCTCTATCAGAGCCGAGAGCACTCCCATTGACATCACTTGTGATGTCAGTGGGGCCAGCCCCAGACGGTAGACGTTCCCATGGGCAGCAACTCCCCCGGCACGCCCACCAAAGGGGGCGTGCTGTCACTCACCATCGACAGCACGCCCCCTTTGTAGCGAGACCCACAGTGACGGCTTGGCCGTCGCTATTTGGGTCTCGCGCATGCGCACAACGGAGCCGGCTCCCTCGTGCGCATGCGCACTGGGCTAACATCGACCCGCTTGCGAGTGCTCAGCACTCGCTAGCAGGTCTGAATTAGGCCCAGAGTTCTAGAAAACATTCTCAAGATTAGCTCAGTCAACAAAATGTTTTGAGTGGCATTCCCATGAACCCCTTTTTCAATCTACAAAATGGCTGCTCACACTGTAGCTGACAGGTGCCCTTTAACAATAGTGAACCCTTTATTATGCCTATAAAATTAGCCAAAGTACAGAACAGCAGAGGCTCAACACATTCCGCAAACTGGGCCGCTGCTTTGCAATGCTGCACTTTACTCCGCTATAGGCATCACCTACACAACAACGGGCATTACTCACTTAGCTGGAAGAGTTTTGTAAACAACTTGAGGACTCTGTTACAGAACTTGGCGGAGAGGGATTCATTTGCAGTGGCCATCATAATCTGTACCAGTTCCCCACTGTACGGAGACAAAGTCAATATAAGTTGGTTAGTCAGTCCACCAGGTTCTACTGACACTACGATGACACCTATAAAACATACCTCTCGGTAAAGAACTCTTCCATGGCTTTGCGGGTCTGGCTAGTCTCCAGTTGTTTCTCCAGGAACTGCAGACATTCCTCCAGGATGGACTCATCCAGCCCGCTGTGAAAGACGACAGCACAGTGAGTGGTCTTACAGAAGAAGCTCCTCGTTACATCCCATTCTAGAACATACATACGGTGACTGACCTGCTAGGGTCGGAGTGGTGGGCGAGGATATTGTAGCATCCGGTGATCAGCTTCTCGTACACCCGGGACAGGAAGTCATCAGACTCAGCGGGTCCGAGGACTCTCTCTAGGGACGTGCTGCACAGCTCCGCCACGCTCTCTGTGCTACTCTCCAGCAGCAGGAAAAGCAGTGACTGGATTAACTGGCGGGTGTTCAGGTCTTCTGGGCACCACCTGTATTGTTAGGGTGTAATAATAATCATCAGTGACCTTCAACAGGCACCAAGAGGACAGAAGGGTGACGTTCAGCAGAACCTACACAATGAGGTCACCAGTCAGCCTGACCAGGGACAACAGAACATGCTTTAGTGAGGCTGCGAGAGAGAGGCTGGGGCTGCACAGGGTCCCCAGGTGAGCCGCCTGCACTGCTCCGATGTAGCTCTCTGAAGGAATAGTATCATTGGCAAAGGCATTGCGCTGAAAGACAGAAGAGGTCATACAGCTTTTGTTCCGTTTACAGACGATCCCATTTCATCCTAACATGTATCCTGCTACCAGCATAAATCCACCGAATGAAGATTACTTGTTGGCGGTACAGCGGCCTGGTGCACGCATCGTCCATACACCCTCATTCTGAGTCACCAGCACTCACCCATGATCCAATACTGGGGAACTCATTGGTGTGGATATTGTTCCAAGATTCACATAAGGTCTGTACAGCGGTAGGAAGGTTCTGAATCAAGACCGGACCTAACGTGAGATAGAGAAATCCCTGGTAATTAATGGAGAACCGAAACCACCTCAATACAGAGGATAACACAATAAAACGGCCTGTTGTCTCTTTAAGGAGTTACTAAGTAATGCAGTCACTGGAGCTGTATTGGCAGCAAGGAGCAGTTTCTCTTACACAGACTGATCTTGTAGAGCTGAAGCCCAATCCAAATTCTCACAATGGCTGATACAGAATCAGACCTACCCCTAACCCTAGACCCTTCCATTCAACACTAAGGCCCCTGACACACGCCATTCATCTTACCCAGTGTGTTGGCTTTGCAGCGGGCAGAGCCGATGGCCAACACAGCCCCGTAGCCCTGCAGCTTGGTCTCATCGGACCCTTCCTCGGGCAGGCTCCGGAGCAGGTAACAGCGGCCCATGGAGGCGTACATATCCAGCAGCTGCAACGCAGCCGGCAGGAGGTTCTTAGCCACCTGCGAGGATTTCTGCGGGTCAGTCTCCGCTGACAGTTTGGAGAAATGCTCGTCCAGAGACACTTGCACCTTGCAGATCACTGCGTCCAAAGTATAAATGCACTGCAGGTTAGGTCCCTTGCGCAGCTGCTCGAACGTGTACCCGTTAGAGCAGCAGTAAGTGGAGATCTAGAACAAATACATAATGGAGACGTCAGAGATAATAATTATGGAGTTAAATCGTGTGAATGAGGTTTCCGTTCCCTAAAAGAGGACACCTGGGGACACTTCATATGACTGAAGAGGTTGGGTTATAGATCACAGTAGAAAGCGGATATTCAATGCTTTTAAAAATGGCAAACAGTGCACAATGATGCCAGCTGCACGCACCTGCTGGGCGATGTACTCTTCTGCCACCTCCACGTCGTAGGTTATAGAGTTGCATTTGGCTGAGGTTTGTTCCGCCAGAGAGGCGGCTTGCTCAGGCTTCATTCCCTGCTTCACAAGATGGTCCTACACAAAGATGATCAATCACATTTTCAGGTCTAGCAGATAGATGGCCGCCATTTTGTACTGTCACTCTCCCCAAGTCCATATAGCGGACATGAAGACTAGGCGCTAAGACAACAGTTCTATGCCGATGCTACCGCTGAAACCCCCTCCCAACATGAGTCGCCCTCGCATTCTGCCCGAGTAGGCACCAGCCTCCATACCTTGATCCACAGCTGGTAAGAGGGTACTTTGAGTCGTGATGCCCAGCGCAGAGTGTGCAAGATTTCGCATTCGCTAGGCCCGGATACATTCAGGGACAGCTGATTCATGTAGTGCATGGAAGGAGGCAATATTCCCAGAATCCTCCACAGAATAAGGAAGTGATACTGAAGAGCACATGCCTCCTACAGGGGGAGAGAATGAGACATTTCATATCCAACCTGAAACCTGCACAGTGATATAACACAACAAAACACACACAGACGTTTTTTGTTTGCGATAAGGAAAGGAGAGGAGAGGAAATAAAAGACCAAAAACAGCCCTGATCTGACAGATGTGGACAAGCTGGAACATCTTCTGGAGGTCTCACCAGGGCCGTGATGCTCTTGTTCTCGTTTCTCCGAACTGTATCAAACTGGGATCCGGCAGCCAGTAACGAGATGAGGGCCGTGTACAAGTCATCGTACTTCAATGCTCGGGAGAAGAGGACCTCACATACCTGGAGGAGAGAGACAGCAGGTAATGACTGCTCCATCATGGACCTACGCAATGTGTCCAGTGATGGCAACTGGTGAACCAGAAGATCTTACTTCACTATCAAGCCTATGTAGGTCATCTTCAGAGGCTTCCTGGGAGAGGATGCTGTAGAATCGGGGCTGTGGAGCAGCATCTGAGACAGAAGACAGACACAGCATGTACTCAGGGTTTGCAATGAATATGTCCCATGTCCCAGTAACTAATAAACCAGGCCAGCAGGAGGTAGAGACATGCAGGTAGTGGGCATCTCTTTCTATAGTAACATATAGCCTCCATTATTATGGAGAATGCTGAGAATAATAAGGAACGAGGGATCTTCTTGCTATGTATTACACAGATATCTCTCCGCACCATTTTCTCACCGGCTGTGCAATGTTTGGCCCAATTTTCTTCCACTTCTTTAAACCCATAATACACAGCTGAGGTGCGACAAGTCCCTTCCTGTGACGCCCCGGAGCCAAGTGGAGGGGTTAGCAGATTATACTGTACCTGGAAGAGATCAGACAGTACTATATAACAATCTATAGGAGGGATGATATCTCCCTTATACTATGATCACACAGTATTATATAACACAATCTAAAGGAGGGATGATATCTCCCTTATACTATGATCAGACAGTACTATATAACAATCTATAGGAGGGATGATATCTCCCTTATACTATGATCACACAGTACTGTGTAACACAATATATAGGAGGGATGATATCTCCCTTATTCTATGATCAGACAGTACTATATAACAATCTCCATTATACTATGATCAGACAGTACCGTATAACACAATATATAGGAGGATGATATCTCCATTATACTATGATCAGACAGTACCGTATAACACAATATATAGGAGGGATAATATCTCCATTATACTATGATCAGACAGTACCATATAACACAATCTATAGGAGGGATGATATCTCCATTATACTATGATCAGACAGTACCGTATAACACAATCTATAGGAGGGATGATATCTCCATTATACGATGATCAGACAGTACCATATAACACAATATATAGGAGGGATGATATCTCCATTATACTATCATCAGACAGTACCATATAACACAATCTATAGGAGGGATGATATCTCCATTATACTATGATCAGACAGTACCATATAACACAATATATAGGAGGGATGATATCTCCATTATACTATGATCATACAGTACCATATAACACAATCTATAGGAGGGATGATATCTCCATTATACTATGATCAGACAGTACCATATAACACTATATATAGTAGGGATGATATCTCCATTATACTATGATCATACAGTACCATATAACACAATATATAGGAGGGATGATATCTCCATTATACTATGATCATACAGTACCATATAACACAATAAATAGGAGGGATGATATCTCCATTATACTATGATCATACAGTACCTTATAACAATATATAGGAGGGATGATATCTCCCTTATACTATGATCATACAGTACCGTATAACACTATATATAGGAGAGATGATATCTCCCTTATACTATGATCATACAGTACCGTATAACACTATATATAAGAGAGATGATATCTCCATTATACTATGATCAGACAGTACCAGGAGCAACAAACATTTCTGTGTCTATTTCCCTCATATCTGGGTCATTATAGTACCATAACGGACTCCATGAGACAAGACCGGTAAGTAGTAACATTCTTATGTTTCTCTATTTACCTGCTCAAACAGGTAGAGTGGGGGCTTGGAATACTGGTGCAGGAGGTAGTCAAAAACAAGTAGCAGCCTTGCAAGCAGGAGGGGCACTGCTGGCAGCTGGGAGTCTAGGTTACTGGCCAGGTCCTGCAGAGTCTGTATAACCAGTAACAGGATGGTCTGGCGCCCACTGTCTGATAAATTGTGGAAGATCAAGAGAAGCAGCTGCAGGTGATCCACATTGACGTCTTCTATGTCCCCTGGGACCACCCCCTGCAGGATGTTCTGTTTGAGGGTCCCAACAAATCTGAGGAAGAGCAAAGACATGTAAACCAGGACTGGTATATTCAAGTCCAGGCAGAAAGTCTGCCGCAAGGGGATACTCGTTATAAAGGTTACTTAGCTAACACTACACGTCTCAGAGACAACAGATCCACTGACACAGTCTCTATTACAGGACGGGAGAGTGGGAAGAGTACTGGCGTCATCTACATAAACGTATAACAACAATAATATCTAGATGTAAAAGTAATCGGCTATTAATGGTTCTGGGGTCAGTAGCGCTGTCATACTACCGAACAAAAGGGCTCATTATGTAACTCTTCACCTCTATTCAAGAAACCATTATTATTGCCAACATCCTTACAATATAGTGACTTTAATTCCCATACAATTGCCCCTTTCCAAACTACTGGATGATCAGCACTTGTTGTGATGTTTCATGTTTTTCCCCATTTATAATCTTATATTAGTAATAATAGGCACCAGGTTAATTCTAAGCGGTATATTTACTAAAGTGAGTTTTTAGAATGGAGATGTTGCCCATAGCAACCAGGTTCTACTTAACATTTGACTAGCACCTTCTAGAAGATAATAGCTAGAATCTGATTGGTTGCTATGGGCAACATCTCCACTTCTAACAACTCTCACAATAGTAAATATACCCCTAAGGGCTTTATATATTGCCGTTTACTAAATCATAGTACGATGTGCGTCATTAAGCAACGCTCTGTGCGTTGCCATGTTGGTCTTTGATCAATTCAACTGCATCCCGCAGAATAACGTATAGACATAGGTCTCCTGCGTCTTCTCACTTTAAAAAGGCTGCTGGTGTTGGGGTGTCTGTGTTATTTGGGGTGTCGCTCGTCAGACAGTTACAATGCGAATGGAGCTGGGGCTCTTGCCCAGAGCAGCGCTTACCTCTCCCAGACGCGGAGACATTCCGCGATATCCGGCTCTCCCTGGATGCTGGCTTTGTGCTGCCAGAGCAAGAGAAGACGGGACAGCACAGAAAGACTTTGGGGGTGTATGTAAAGGGGCCACGGGCCCTCGCTCAGGGGGGCGATGCCGAGCTGCTGCAGGAGGGCGCTCTGCCAGGCAAGAAAAGAAATAACATTTTTTAAAAAAACAATAATCTGCAGGAAAAAGAAAATAATCCGACCTAAACGCCCTATGCTGAACCACGTACTAACTCCCACACATGGACCCCCAAAGTAACACTTCTCCCTTCATAGGCATTAACAGTCCTTCTCTGTAGCTGCATACGCCCTGCGCCAAAACACCCCCAACGTTTGAAAATACAGCAGAGAATGAAAGGGATCAGTGTGCAGCCAGGGCTCGGACAGAGCATAATGCTTTATGTGCTACAGAAGGCCTGGCCAACCTGTGGCTCTCCAGCTGTTGTGAAACTACAAGTCCCAGCATGCCCTGCAAAAGCTTTGCTATTTAGGGAATGCTAAAACTGTGGCAGGGCAAGCTGGGATGTGTAGTTTCACAACAGCTGGAGAGCCACAGGTTGGCCAGGCCTGTGCTACAGCCTCATCTACACAGCGAGCACCCGGCTCTGTGATAAGGTCTTGTGATCTCTTGTTAGCTTCCTACAAGGAACCTTCATTAGTATCAATGACAGGAAAGATCATTAAAGAGACACCAGGAATGCATCACTCACTGGGGTAAAGTAACAAGCTAAAGTACCAGTTAGTAGCGGTTACCATTCACGGTGCAGACAAACCCATGAGATTACCTGTAGTGTAGGAGACTGGAGATCAGAGGTCACCAAACAGTGATTAAACTGGTACAGAGCGACAGCGAAGTCCTCATCGGATGAGCCTACGAGACAAATTGCGCGCGTGTAAGAAACCCAACACGCCTACGGGGCAAGCGATGCTCCCTCTTATGAGCACTCACCTTTCAGGCCGTCCTTATCCACGTCTTTGATGATGCAGGCCAGCGTGGCCATGTGCTGCTCGGTCAGCGAGACGCTCAGGTAGTTGCGGATGAAATTACTGCGGGAGTTCAGCATGCAGCTGGTGATAAAGTTCAACGTGTTGGACGCGAGACTGAGAAACTGGAGGAAACACAGAGAGGCCATGTTATACGTCCACAGGCCTACGAGCACTCTGAGAGGTCTAAGAGAGCAGAATAGTGCATATATGTGTAATATCCAGACAGTCTTGTAGCGTAAATAGGAGATCGCAAGCTTTGATGTTACCACAGACTAAATTAAGGAATCAGAATCACGCAGAGGATCCTGGTGCAGGCTACAGGCACCATTGCTGATGGAAAGGTTATGAGACCATTCATACCAGTTCTGGGTCCTTGCGACTGGCCAGGATATTGCCATTCCCAGCAGGGTGCTGTTTGCTCGGACTTTTGGCTCTAGGGGAACTCTCGAGAGGAGGTGGTGGTGGGGGCGGAGGTGGTACCTTCTCTTTAGTTGGGGAGATAGTCTCTTCGAACCACTGCCCCAGGATAGGCTCGCTGTCATCATCTGCAGGGGAATAGCAGAATTACAAGTTCATGCCAACAATGACCTATACATTCCGCACACAAGCCTCCTTTAACCATGAAATACTATAGACTGTAACAAGAACAAACCAATGTAAAAATTAAAGGTGGAATTTTATAGTTACCATTAAGGGCCTCATTCAGAGGCGGTCGGAGGATGCAAGCGGTCGCTCAGAAACTGGGCGGCCACTTGCATCCTGACCGCCCGCCTCTGTTGCGGTCGTTAGGCTGTGGGTTAACACCCACAGCTCTAACGACCGCTTGGGTGATGGTCGCGATGGTCAGAGACCATCGGGGCTTACGACGAGACCCTAGGGTAGGGTTTCACTTGTCGTAAGCCCCGGAGAGCTTCTGGCTCTGTCAGAGCCGGAAGCTCTCCACTGACATCACTAGTGATGTCAGTGGGGCCTCCCCCAAACGGTAGGCGTTCCCATGGGAACGCCTCCGTTTGGGCTGCCACCCCCCCTGGCCCGCCTTCCAAATGGGGCGAGCTGTCAATCAACATCGACAGCTCGCCCCCTCAGGCTCCCTCGTGCGCATGCGCACTGGCAAAACATCGAGGCGGCCGTGCGGTTGTAGACCGTACGGCTGCCTCTGAATAAGGTCCTAAATCCCTTGGTCTGGGACTGTAGGGGACACAGATGGTGGGCTTAGATTCATCCCTAGGAGGCCGGGCATTGGAAAACAACAAAACCCGACAACACTCGTTCCCCCATAACTAGCCCAGGGAAGAGTAAAACACAAACCAGTGGAATAGTACAGACCTATTCCATGGTGTGTGGGCCCTACAGTGATGGAGAAAGTAACAAGGCAGAACTCAGTGGAGAAAGATACCAATGTTCAGGACACAATTTAGCACACTGAGCTGTAATCTAGGCATTGTGATGAAGGAAGACTGCCTCCCCCATGCCAGGAGACTGGCACCCAGGGTCGTCGCCATGCCGTCATACAGGACTGACCCACCCACCCTGTAAGGAAGACAAATGGTAGTGGCCAAGAGATTTGTGCATCAAACAAAGAGCACTGTGAATGTGGTGCAGCAGAATGGGCCATAGGTTGGTAATAATGAGGGAAGGCAGCTCCTGGGGTAGGAACACACTATGAAGCGGAGCCCAAGGAACGCCATGGAAGCTGCAGAGGTCAAACTATTTCAGTCTGTTAATAATGGCGATTGTAGCAATATTCACGCCGACTGTACCAAACTAAGATGTTAATTGTATAACAAACTTCTGAAAGGGGACTATAGTATATCTCACACACATTATAAGATACAGCACTATTATTATTGTAGTCATCCACTCTATGACGAAGTGATGCTTAAGGACTTATGAATGTTAGGGATGTAATTGCTACATTCACCTAGTTCATAGCAGTTTTGTTTTATTAGCGCCTTAACATCTTTTCAACAGCATTAGTGTGACCGACAGCGCGGCCTGTAGTTGTCCTCGCCCTGAACGGACGAGGGACCACGTGACAGTGCCAGAGGTGGGAGTGGCGAAGAAAGGACACACGGAGCTGGTGCCTGAGTATTTCAATAGAGTGAAATGAACAGCATGAGAAGGGGCAAAAGACCCTGAGCCCACCCACGATTCAGGGTACAAGGAACTCAGCGAGCGGCAGTGGGGATACCGGGAGGTGGAGGACTGGATAGTCTCACAGTGCCCTGCCTCCTAGGGGTGAGACACAAGTCACTGCCCCTCTGCAGATGGAGAAGCAGAATAAAAACATTCTTTAGATAACTAAAACAATGAGCGTGTAACTATGTCAGGACAATCTGACCAACCAGAACAGCATAAGTTTCAACAGCTTTAAAATTCATAGCGGCAGTGATCCTGCCCCACACAAATACTAAGAAACTAGTAGGAACATGCATTGATAAACACCTACAAATACCCGTCTCCGGCTGCCTGCATAGTTATAGATCCCCCAGAGTAGTATATAAAAGATGGAAGGAGTAGGGGGTAGAAGCTACCTTGGCTGCTGTCTTCCTCTGTGCTGCTGAAATCATCTTCATAGTAGGTGTTGGAATCGGTGGATGCGCTGGCATCGCTGCTCACAGATCCCTTTCTCTGCCGTTGTAAGACACAGGCCTGCGTGAGAGCGATGGGAGGCAATGTAATCCTTTAGTACATGGGACTCTTCCCCCAAACATCCCAGGAAATGCACTGCTCTCACCTTGCGGTAGGATGTGGATAAAATGGTGAACAGTAAGTTTGTCAGGGGAACGGAGTCAATGAGCCGCTGAATCCTCTGGATAGATGTGCTCTGGGCTGCGATGCTGAGCTCAGCCAGGGGCCCGTCTGTGTCCCAGGTTTGCTGCAAGAGACGAGGTGTGATCTCAGCATAGAGGGTAAAGCAGGGACAGTATGGAACGAGGCTGTGCGTGCGTAGTGAGAGAAGGGCGATAAAAGCGGTCATGTGATCTTAGCAGGGGCAGCGCGGTCTCGCTGCACCATGTTACGGCAGTCAGAGACAAGGTCAGGCATTAGCCAATTACACTGTACAACAAATACTTTTAATTTGCTTCCTTTCTAAAAAAATAATCATACATCACTAACAGTCACACATCACTAACAGTCACACATCACTAACAGTCACACATCACTAACAGTCACACATCACTAACAGTCACACATCACTAACAGTCATACATTACTAAGTCACACATTACTAAGTCACACATTACTAAGTCACACATCACTAAGTCACACATCACTAACAGTCACACATCACTAACAGTCACACATCACTAACAGTCACACATCACTAACAGTCACACATCACTAACAGTCACACATCACTAACAGTCCTACATCACTAATAGTCCTACATCACTAATAGTCCTACATCACTAATAGTCCTACATCACTAATAGTCCTACATCACTAATAGTCCTACATCACTAACAGCCACACATTACTAACAGCCACACATTACTAACAGTCATACATCAATCACTAATAGTCACACATCACTAACAGTCACACATCACTAACAGTCACACATCACTAACAGTCACACATCACTAACAGTCACACATCACTAACAGTCACACATCACTAACAGTCACACATCACTAACAGTCACACATCACTAACAGTCACACATCACTAACAGTCACACATCACTAACAGTCACACATCACTAACAGTCACACATCACTAACAGTCACACATCACTAACAGTCACACATCACTAACAGCCACACATCACTAACAGCCACACATCACTAACAGCCACAAATCACTAACAGTCACACATCACTAACAGCCACACATCACTAACAGCCACACATCACTAATAGTCATACATCACTAATAGCCATACATTACTAATAGTCACACATTACTAACAGTCACACATCAGTAATCTGATGTCAAGAAAAACAAATGATTTCAGAATGTTTTTACTGGCTCTATTTTTTCAGCTACACTACTTGCACTATACTGTATGTACTTAAGTAACATAGTCATAGTGAAAGCTATTATTAAATAATCTGATATTTTCTTGATTGAATTAAAACAACTGTTTATTTTCTATCAATCACAAATAAGAACACAAAACGAAACAAACATACAGCCTACGAAACAAACACACAGCCTACGAAACAAACACACAGCCCAGGAAACAAACACACAGCCCAGGAAACATACACACAGCCCAGGAAACATACACACAGCCCAGGAAACATACACACAGCCCAGGAAACATACACACAGCCTAGGAAACATACACACAGCCTAGGAAACATACACACAGCCTAGGAAACATACACACAGCCTAGGAAACATACATACAGCACAGGAAAGTACTATGTAATATAGTGGCCTATACATGGGGGTGCTTTCTCTTTGCTTGTCGCTTGTACTCCTCTTCTGGGGCATCTCTTGTCACTGTCACCTACCCTGATATCTTTGTCCCATTGCTGAGATGTCTTGGTGGAATCGCTCCCTATGCTGGTCACTCAGTGCACCACAGTTATCTTGTGTGGGGTAATCCCATGAATTGCATATATTTGAAAAGGGGAGGGGACAAAACTGATTCATGTAATTGGGTCATTAGGCCCCGCCCCCTCTGCGCGGAACGCAGATTGCTGGTAAGATTCTCTCCATTCTGCCCACTACACTAGGAATACCCCTACATCATCATAAATGGGCTATATCTCCGAACTCAGAGCTAACTGAGATTTACATGTCATATTCATTCTTTGCATGCTGACATCAATTAGAAGTAACTATTTTCCCATCGGACACATTTTCATTGTTGTGCAGTGTTATGGGAGAAGCTGAGGACAGGAGGAGTTCAGACATTAGTCACCTTGTGCAGAGTCTCCACTTGCAGGTCTTGGAAGAGAGAGGTGAGCAGCTTTATAGCATGATTCGCCAGCACGACCGACAGCACTCCAAAGCCTTGGTGCCTAATGGAAAAGGCATAATGTAACATCCTCTGACTAGCTGGTCAGGTATCACGGTCATAAGAGAGAATTTATAGACTTGTTTAATTATGGAACACTGAAGGACATAGATGGTATTATCGGGTAGTGGATGATAAACAGATTCCGATCATTATCAACTAATTAGAGAGAATAAGTAACAGCCACATAACGGTCCAACAACTGAGCTACGTGTCAGAGCTAACAGGGATCCTCATTTACACCCTGACAACTGGGCAAAGGCTCATCTGCAGGTCAGGGCAGCAGGATATAATCTTTGCCCTATTTCTGCTCCGCATGCTTACCCTTTACCAGGACCCAGTTTTGGGGAGCCCACCCCTTCTTTGGCTCGGGCGATGTCCCGGACGCGGAGCGCTGCCAGCGGATCTTTCTCCTTCCCTTTGTCTGCCAGGGCTGTAGGGCTGAGGTTGAGGATCAGATACAGACTATTCACCAAGCACCAGGCCCCCAGGAGCTGGAAGTTCTGATAATGCTACAATACAGATCACAGGCACCGGTGACTACAGGCTGAACAGAACACACAGATCTTCATTACACACATCCAGAAACACATTCATATATAACAAAAGGGGGATGTTTCATCAAACCCTCTTTGCGGAGTCCATTGGGGGGGACACTGGGACACTAGCTATAGAGACTCAGCTGGAAGCCACTAAATCCTTTATCTATCCGCTTATTTCTCACCTTGTCTACCATGACCTTCCCCCCTGGCATTCCACACCACCTTGCCCCACTCATCAGTCTATCCTCACATTCACTTACACCTCATTTTCCTCTCTGGTTGCGCCACCTCCGTCTGTCTCCCCACTGGCTCCCTCTCCCCTACAGAATTAAACTCCCACCTTGATTACTCTTCTCCTCCCTATATCTCCAACCTCATATATACACACTGCTGCCTCCTCTCCATCACGCCTTCAGAATTTCTGCCACACAGCTGCCTACCTCTGAAATGCCCTCCCACACCCAGCTTCCCAGCCATGCCCCTATATGTCCACTCTCTACATTCCCCAGCTCCGCTCCCCCGCCCTCTCTGCATCCACCCAGGTTCCCTTTAGAATGTACGCTTTTGTGAGCAGGGCCCTCTCCCCTTTGCTTTCTCTACGGAACTTATGTATATATGTAAAACTGAACAGGTCTTTAGCGGTGTGTACATTGTATTTTGTAGTACGTTCTTGCCTCCGTGTGCAGCAGTACGGAACCCTTATGGCGCTATGTAAATATAAGAGTAATACTCTAAGACTCCAACTTAAACCTGTCCACTGGAAGCTGAATGTTTGGGTTTAGAATGGGCAACAAGAATGTGTCCGGTTTGTAAACGCAGAAGAGATTTGAGTAGAACAGTAACCCCTTCTGGTCCTCTGGGACTGGAATGACTACTCCTGAGGAGATAATGGATGGAAAGAGCTTCCTGAACGGGACGCTTTGCTCGGTCTCCAGGTATACCCCCATTTCAGATCTATGAGCACCTAGAGACAGAAGTGCAGCTCACCTCTCCTCCTGCTCGCCTGGAACTGTTTATGGCCTGGCCGATCAGCTCATAGATCTCCAGCTACAAGACAGAATGATCAAAGTAAATGACTATTATAAGCTCACAAAACATTGTCTGCTCCCACCTCGTGCACCCTTGTATCGTGCCTCCAGCATGGTCTTTACAACAAGTTATATACCTTCTATATTATATTACCATACCTATTAGGTCTTATGTATATTCCCACTTTACGGCGCTTTTTGTGGCACCTTGTAAATAAACCATAAAAAGAATGAGACACGTACACATTTCTGCACTATGGTGGCAGCGTCATTCTCGTAGTCTTCCTCTTTGCAGCTTGTCGATCCGGTCCGGACCTGCTGGGTACCCCCAACATGGAGAATAGCCATGCAGGTAGCGACGCTCACACCTGCACACAGCGGGAGAGACGAGGTCCCGTCATTGTGCTATGACACAAGCTGAGCAGAGAACGGTTGGATAAGGAGAAAGATTTACCTGCATACAGGCAGCTCAGGGCCAGGAGAGTGACGTCTTTTAGCCGAGGAGGAGTCAGAGGCTCCATCACTGGGAGGGACAGTGTGTCCAGGGCCATCGTCACGTCAATCACAAGGGAATGAAACCTGTAACATGTCAGGGAACACGAGGCTGAGCGCAGCGCACATTAACCCACTTCACAAGAGCAGACACTGACACCTATGTAAACCGATTTGTCACTTCCATTGAGTGGCTTGTACCTACTTCTCCTGCGGACATTATATCGGCCTGATCATGACTTGTAAGGTGACTGACAATCAGAGTATAGTGCCTGCCCAGTGTAAGCTACAAGCACTTACAACACGTTAATATCTCTCAACCACTCACCCATTGCGGACGGCTGTGGCGTCTCCCACTGTCGCCGGCATTATGAAAAAGGAGTTTGCGGATACGGCGTCCTGGAAACGATTAATGTATCTCAGGAAGTAAGGTAGGTTCAGGCAGACTCTTAGCAACTTCTCTGAGCCGCCTACAACACACAAAGGGAAACACTAATGAGCAAAATAGGGTCACCACATAGCACAGAACATCGTAAGGTAGATGACCGGAGCTAAAATAAACTATATGTCTAATGGTGCTGTGCAAGACACAACACTATTATACTAATTCTACATTACTCCTAGGAGAAACCAGCCTGTGTCAATCCCACCGTCTTCACGCTACAGGACAGGAGCAGCATTCCTGTGACAGCACAGAGTTACCTCTACATTAACGTGCTCAAACAGGGATATTCTGAAAAGCTGCACTGTTTAAGAAGTCTCTAGAAATCAGGATTTATAAACCACACTAGGGATTTATTAATTACAGAGATCGCCAATTACTTACACCTGGGCATATAACAGCTGACCAGACACAGGCCTGGCCAACCTGTTGCTCTCCAGCTGTTGTGAAACTACAAGTCCCAGCATGCCTTGCAACAGTTTTAGCATTCCCTAATAGCAAAACTGTAGCAGGGCATGCTGGGACTTGTAGTTTCACAACAGCTGGAGAGCCACAGGTTGGCCAGGCCTGGACTAGAGGATGTGACTGAGTCGGGACCCTTGAGATGTAACCCCACCAGAGCTTTCATTTTGGTGGTTGGTGGCAGGGGTGGTGGGGAATATGAAGTGCCATGAAGCACCGAGTGTAACACTTCTATCTGGCTCATTAGAACCTGACTGCCCCCCATCTTACCCAGCTCCTGGAGACTGGCCACATTCTGGGCTATGAAGGTGCTTTTGGTATTAGCAGCAGATGATTGATCAGAACTTGTGTCGTCTCCCTCTGTCTCCACCTAACGGATCAGAAGATAACAGAGCAGAATAAAAAGGACGTCTCACAAGCCCACAAGGAGAAGACCTGATGGGTCTCTCATACACTGTAATACGCTATGTAAGATGCTGCTAGGTTACAGTATATCCAGAGTCAGGAGAGCTGCATGGAAACGTGGGGACCACAGATACAGGATGGGAGCACTGGATTATGGGTGATCTCCTTTTCCCTGCTTGTATGACAGTGCAGGATGTAAGAAAGCAGTAGAGCACCGACCTGTGTGTGTGACTGTGGTAAAGTGGAGCTCCGGGGGTTAAACACAGACTTCAGCTGGTTGAGAAAGTTCATCTTCACCTCCTTCTGGCGCAGCTCAGGACTCAGCAGAACTGCAATTTCTTTCTGGTCCTCCACTGTTGGAGATAACAGGAGCGTTGGATACAACAACTTCATAAATATAACCAATCTCCCACAGACGCAGCTAGTGGCAGAAGTCCAAACAGCGCCTAACGCCACATGCACCAGCGTTCACAGACACCTTTACATTCCCTCCCACTCACCATCCGACAGAGTCTGCACAGTCTGCGGGAGTTTGGAGGATTTCATCATTGCGGTGAAAGTGATGATCTCCGTGCGATCCAGGCGGCTGGTGCCGGTACACAGACCCTTAATCAGGAGGATCAGGTGCTTCTACAAAATACAAACACACAATGCTATCAGTTATTACATATCCACCAGAAGGGATTTCATCCTGGCCCAGGAAACAAAAACAGTCGGATGTATGTAGCCATCTATTATGTACAGATGTGTCCTACAGGTAGCCTATGTGCGTCATATGGCACAACTCAGACACTCCTCCTCCAGCAGCGATTCCTGGGCTTTCATACTTATTTCTGTCGCTATAGTGTCCTCGAGGAGATATGTACATCTGTCACAACGGAGTTGTTATAAAATCCAGATTATACACAACGCTGCATGGTGCGGCTCACTCATATCGGTTGTTAATCTTGTTTTTTACCCAGGTTAGCATCCGAGTCACACGCAGTGACTACATGCAACCCCAGTGTCCAGGGTACCCATGCAATGTACTTTTGGTGCATTAGTGATGCAAATTTAGTACATAACTTTGCAACAGGATGCATGGCGTGACTAAAGGCCCCCAAACATCAGCAATTGATTGCAGTAATTGTGCAATTTGCAATTGATTGTGTATAAAAATCTTTCCCTTTTTCAATCGATTGTGGCAATTCTGCAATCGATTGAAAAAGGGAAAGATTTTTATACACAATCGATTGCAAATTGCTGCAATCAATTGCTGATGTATGGGGGCCTTTAGTCACAAAGTTTGAGGCGTAACAAGTGAAGCTATTTGGCGTGATTTAAGGATAGGTGTATGTGGGACACATCTGCAATGCTCTAAATTGGCCTGTCTGTGCCATGCGCAGTTATAGCTGCGTTGCGCGCGCAACCCAAAGGCTCAGACAGACCAGCCGAAGAGGATGACCACTGCACCGGAAATTAATCAATAGAGGAGGGAGAGATGTGGCTGGGAGGGGCGGACTGAGGTGTCCCACCATATGCCGGGCCCAATTTACTATATATATATATATATATATATATATATATATATATATATATATATATATATATATATATATATATATATAGCAAACAGGCGGCACTCCCAGTAGGAATAAAGATCAACACAGGAACGTGAACTGAATCACCACCGAAACGTCGGTGGTGATTCAGTTCACGTTCCTGTGTTGATCTTTATTCCTACTGGGAGTGCCGCCTGTTATATAAAAACTTTGGGCCTGATTCAGAGCCGGACGCTCTGAATCAGGGCGTTTTGTTTTTTTGGTGTGGCCTCCTGGCCGCTCGCAAAGCTGTGGGTGATGGTGATGGTCGCGATGGTCAAGACCATCGCGACCATCAGGCTTGCGACGAGACCCTTGTGGTAGGGTCTCGTGGCCGCAAGCCCCAGAGTGCTTCTGGCTCAAATTGAGCCGGAAGCTCTCCCACTGACATCACTGATATCAGTGGGGACGCCCCCAAACGGTAGGCTCTCTCATGGGAACGCCTCCTTTTGGGCAGCCACCCCCCGGCCCGCCCACCAAAAGGGGCGAGCTGTCACTCAACATCGACAGCTCGCCCCCTTTGGTGCGAGACCCGGAGCGACGGATTGCCCGTCGCTAGCCGGGTCTCGTGCATGCGCACGCCAGTGCCGGCTCCGTCGTGCGCATGCGCTGTGGACCACCATCGACCCGGCTGCGAGCGCTCACAGCTTGCGACCGGGTCTGAATCAGGCCCTCTGTTCCCTTACACATCATTCCCATGTAGAACAATCTGAACAAGGAGCAGCATCGGAGAATATCCATTCAGTCTCCAATGCTGTAAATAAGCGCAGCTTCCCATTCTGATGGAGGAACATGATTAGTAGGAAGAGATGCACCCACCTGGGACACCGCACAGGCTTCATCAGGACTCTCCAGCCGGAGCACGGAGAACTCAAGCAGGACCTTGCAGGCTGCAGCCACAGACTGTAGCTGGTTCCTGGGAACTGGGAGAAGGAAATACTTTCTAATTAATCATTGTACCTAGTGTTGCCCCACCGGAATCGGTATGACATACCGCCGGGCTTAAATATCGACGCCGGAAGCGCGGCAGATGAAGATCCTGACGGTGCCTAGCTAGTATCCTAACCCTCCCCTCTTCTCCTCCTGCCTCCCCTCCTCCTCCCCTCCTCCTCCCCGCCCCCCCCCCGACCCTCCCTTAGGGGTGCCTAACCCCAACATCTGCCCCAGTGCCTAACCCTAAACTCCCCCCAGGGGTGCCTAAACCAAACCCTCCCCTTCCCCTAGCCTAATGCCAACCCTCCCGGGGGGGTGCCTAACCCCAAGTCTCCCCGGTAGTCCCTAACCCCCCCGCCCCTCCACGGCTAACATGTCCCGATGCCCGGCTTACCTACGTTCGGCATGCCGGGCGTCGGGATTTCTGTATTTAGATACCCATCATTAGTCCCATGCCGTGATTTCACAGTCGGGAAGCCGGTGGTCGGCATTTCGACCGCCGGCTCCTGACTACATACGGCCCCACCCACTGGTGTCTTTATTGCATTGTTTTATGGACTGCTCTATCTTTTCAGGAATACATAAGTGATCTTTTTTTTTTTTAAGCAAGCCACCAGACGATTTGTGGCCTAAGGATGAAGAGTGTACAGCTCAAATAATTCACAAAATAACAGAAAACCATACACGAAGATTCTATTCCATGTGTGATTAAAGCAAACATTGGCGAAAGTGTCGCACACATTACCGTCCCTAATAAATCCCTGCGTAGTGCTGCCCTGGCCTGGGTGAGCCACCAGGAACCTCCATACCCGGAGACCCCACTAACACATGTGAAAGTAGCACATGCATCCAAAACCCTGAAGGCAAAAGTAGTGCACAGGAAAGTTAAGCGACCTGTGGCTGTCCTACGGCTGTGGAACTACAAGTCTCAGCACACCCATCAGATACAGGTCATCCGATTCTGGTTTAAGAGAAGGATACAACACCCACAGGTTCTGTAGCAGAGGTCTGGCACTTACTCTGGTTGCAGACAGTGACGATGTAGTGAGTGGACAGTGCCACATAGGATGAGTAGAAAGGTTCGTACTGTTTGTCATGGTGCAAAATCTCGGACTCACTGGAAAGAGAACAACGGCATTAATTAGGGTCACTAATCTTAATACCCAATAATTCAATGCACACAAAACAGGACATTTACCCAAAGCTATTGCTCCAAGTTATTAAACTTTTCGTCACTAGAGTCTGATGTGCAGCACGGTAACCCACCTCCCTACTATTCAACCCAGGACCTCATCTTGTGGCCTGAGACAGCTGTAATATCACCATGTGTAGGTTCTATATACAAATGAAGTTCTGGTCACTGCTTCATGATTATTGCCATCATCTGGCTCCGCTTTCTATACATCACCGCGCTCTTCACGTTGGTGGGATACTGGACCGTGGGGATATATAAAGCCTCCTCCATCACTCTGCTGGACACAGCGTGCCCACAGGACAGGGTACTTTTAGTCTGCTATTAAGACCATCACAGACTGGAGTTCCACTAGAAAAGGCTATTCACCAGGTGGAAGTTGCGATGAGAGCCAATCTTCTACTCATCCAGGATCAGTGGCTCAAATCCACTTCAGATTCCACGGAAGGGGAGTTATGGATTTGAACCATCATCAATCTCCACCCTGATGGTTTGTCTCCAACAAAAACCAGTAAGCCAGGAAAAGCATCAGGCCAGGAACATATTGCTCTCAGCAGGGGTAATAATCCCGCTGCCAGTAGAACACAAGGGGACGGTTTTTAGCTAAACTGATCCTTTTGACAAATTTTGACCATCACTGGCAGGAGCCAAGAGGAAAGCGGGTGGGTGCTGCGTGTCATGGCACTAGGGCGGTCCTTTGCATGGCAGCCATTGCTCAGTGCGGAGTGGTGATTGGCGGTGACATCACTTCAGCACGTCCTCCCCGGTGAGGCTTCCCAGTTGGGCATGTCCATCAGCATGGACTCCGAAACCATCTCAAGGAGCAGCCAGCAGCAGCTTTCACCTCCCCATATGCCCCCTCCTCTGCCGCAGGGAAGGACAATTGGGATGCCGGGTATTTGCTGTGCCGCGTCAGTACCCGAGCCAGCTTCAATTGCAGCTACGCATCCTCCTGGCTTGTCCTTTTCTTCCCCCATCTCTCTCTATACCTGGGAATGGGAGAACGTGCAGGGCCAAGCCTGGACCAGAGACAGTGGCTGCAGGTGTCACCACGGGCACCCTGTGCCTGCCCAACGTGGGGAAGGTGCCCTGTGCACAGCATGTGTGGCAGAGGACCAGCAGCCGCACCTGCCTGTGGTGGGGGGGGGCTCCACTGATATAACAGAGCTAGCCTGCGATCACCTACACAAGCCCGATGCTAATATTTTATGTTTATAATTTAGATATTAAACTACGTATTTTGTCTACTGGCCCTAACTAGGAGCCGCTATTGCGGGCAGAACAATCTAAACAAGCAGATAAAGTGGCTGGTGAACCCATCGCTGTGTATTTTATTAGGTCACAGTTCTCTGTAGCCACATATCTACTTACTCCCTGGTTGTAGTGTTATTTTCATAAGAACATTTAGTTTCTTGTCTGCAAATTAATTTTTACTATACATTTTATATAGTAACAGCTCATTGAGAAGTGCGGACGTAAATATAAAGTATACAGTGATATATTTATCATCTTTATCTTCTGGTTTAGAATTTCCAGCCCAGGCTCAGCATTTGGTCCAGGATACTGCCATGCAGGTCCCAGGGATGGTGGTCTCCAGGCACCAAACCTAGAACGGTTTTCTACAAGGGTGCTCAAAATACTTTAGGTAGGAAATCTCACAATGCAACACAAAATAGGAGGCCCTCTCTGGGTCACACCATCCCTGCCCCAAAACTCATACATGCGCAGTGAAAGGATTACCAACACCCTGAGGCCATATGCCAGGGAAGTGTTTATGTAATGAATATGAATCCTCCAGAAACATCCTACAGACACCCGATGTGTGAAATGGGATTATAAATAGTGACCGTTTCCCAGAACTGACACCACGGCTGCATGTCACAGGGCTGGGCACCAGAGTACCAGGCACATAGCTCGTTAATAAAAGCACACCATCATTTAAATCAACACGAGATGAATGCTTCCAGCGGATATATTTGGGGCTTCCAGAACCCACATTAGTTGGTGTCAGCCTGGTCATATGGTACAGTCAGTGACTGGGGAGCTGGTACAGGGTTGTCTGCCAGGCCTGTCAGCAGAGGTTTGGGGTGTTTTCAGGTGTCAGTGGTTGGGGGGGATCTGAGTCAAGTGTTGCCGGTGAGTGGGGAGGGGTCAGGTGTGTCAGTGGCTGAGGTGGGGGTCTGCCTCAGTGACTGGGAGGGAAGTGGGTCTCTGTCAGTGGCTGGGCTGGGGGGGGGGGGGGGTCTCTGTCAGGTATGTTAGTGGTCGGGGAGAAAGGTGTGTCAGTGGCTGGGGGGAAAGGTAGGGTCTCTGTCAAGTGTGTCAGGGTAGGGGAGGTCTGTGTCAGTGGCAGGAGAGGGGGTGTCTCCGTCAGGTGCGGGGTCCGTCAGTCTGTGGCGAGAGGGGGGTGGGTCTCCGCCAGTTGTGTCAGTAACAGGGGAGGGGGGGGATCTCAATTTTTGCATTCGCATTGCGATCGCAGCCTGACATAAGGACGCCCACTTCCCCTTACTCATATCCGTATACTTGGGCAACATAGCGAAACGATCGGTAACTTCGTACCCATACGCACAGGTAAGGCAGGTCAGACCTCACTCAGGAATTGCTAACTTCTGCGCACGCTATGGGACCTCAGGCTGCCCCTGGTATCACAGTGGCTAATTTATGCACGCCCATGCAACTGCGTTGAAACGCACTGGCACGTCTGCGTTCACCTGACCACCCCCCGTCACCACCCATGAACTGCACTTCCTATCAATCACTCTGCCATGGGTCTGCGTATCCTCTGCAATCGCAGTCCCGCTAGCAGCGTCTGGTTCACGCACATGCACTGTGATGCATGCGCAGTGCAAATTAATCAGCCGATTGTGGGCGTATATGCAACTGCGATCCTTGCTGAATCAGGCCCTCTGTCAGGTGTGTCAGTGGCTAGGCCGGGGGTTATATCTCTGTCAGGTGTGTCAGCGGCTAGGCCGGGGGTTGTGTCTCTGTCAGGTGTGTCAGCGGCTAGGCCGGGGGTTGTGTCTCTGTCAGGTGTGTCAGCGGCTAGGCCGGGGGTTGTGTCTCTGTCAGGTGCGTCAGCGGCTAGGCCGGGGGTTGTGTCTCTGTCAGGTGCGTCAGCGGCTAGGCCGGGGGTTGTGTCTCTGTCAGGTGTGTCAGCTGGGGTCTGCTGGGTGGGTCAGTCAGTGGCTGGGGTGGGTCTGTCTGTCATTGGCTGGGGGAGGGGGGTCTGTCAGGTGTGTCAGTGGCTGGGGGTCTGTCTGTCAGGTAGATCTGTCAGTGGCTGGGGCGGGTCTGTCTGTCTGTGGCTGGGGAGTCAGTGGCTGGGGAGGGTGGGGTGGGTCTGTCAGTGGCTGGGGAGGGTGGGGTGGGTCTGTCAGTGGCTGGGGAGGGTGGGGTGGGTCTGTCAGTGGCTGGGGAGGGTGGGGTGGGTCTGTCAGTGGCTGGGGAGGGTGGGGTGGGTCTGTCAGTGGCTGGGGTGTCAGTGGCTGGGGTGGGTCTGTCTGTGAGGTGTGTCAGTGGCTGGGGGTCTGTCTGTCTGTTAGGGCTGTTAGTGGCTGGGGTCTGTCTGTCATTGGCTTGGTCTGTCAGTGGCTGGGTTGGGTCTGTCTGGTGTCTCTGTCAGTGGCTGGGTTGGGTCTGTCTGGTGTCTCTGTCAGTGGCTGGGTTGGGTCTGTCTGGTGTCTCTGTCAGTGGCTGGGTTGGGTCTGTCTGGTGTCTCTGTCAGTGGCTGGGTTGGGTCTGTCTGGTGTCTCTGTCAGTGGCTGGGTTGGGTCTGTCTGGTGTCTCTGTCTGTGGCTGGGGTGGGTCTGTCTGGTGTCTCTGTCTGTGGCTGGGGTGGGTCTGTCTGGTGTCTCTGTCTGTGGCTGGGGTGGGTCTGTCTGGTGTCTCTGTCTGTGGCTGGGGTGGGTCTGTCTGGTGTCTCTGTCTGTGGCTGGGGTGGGTCTGTCTGGTGTCTCTGTCTGTGGCGGGTCTGTCTGGTGTCTCTGTCTGTGGCTGGGGTGGGGTGGGTCTGTCTGGTGTCTCTGGCTGGGGTGGGTCTGTCTGTCATTGGCTGGGGGAGGGGGGTCTGTCAGGTGTGTCAGTGGCTGGGGGTCTGTCTGTCAGGTAGATCTGTCAGTGGCTGGGGCGGGTCTGTCTGTCTGTCTGTGGCTGGGGAGTCAGTGGCTGGGGAGGGTGGGGTGGGTCTGTCAGTGGCTGGGGTGTCAGTGGCTGGGGTGGGTCTGTCTGTGAGGTGTGTCAGTGGCTGGGGGTCTGTCTGTCTGTTAGGGCTGTTAGTGGCTGGGGTCTGTCTGTCATTGGCTTGGTCTGTCAGTGGCTGGGTTGGGTCTGTCTGGTGTCTCTGTCAGTGGCTGGGTTGGGTCTGTCTGGTGTCTCTGTCAGTGGCTGGGTTGGGTCTGTCTGGTGTCTCTGTCAGTGGCTGGGTTGGGTCTGTCTGGTGTCTCTGTCAGTGGCTGGGTTGGGTCTGTCTGGTGTCTCTGTCTGTGGCTGGGGTGGGTCTGTCTGGTGTCTCTGTCTGTGGCTGGGGTGGGTCTGT
Organism: Taudactylus pleione; assembly: GCA_031769625.1. Classification (NCBI taxonomy): domain Eukaryota; kingdom Metazoa; phylum Chordata; class Amphibia; order Anura; family Myobatrachidae; genus Taudactylus; species Taudactylus pleione. The sequence continues at coordinate 1,414,187 of JAUIMM010002723.1, forward strand.
CTGGTGTCTCTGTCTGTGGCTGGGGTGGGTCTGTCTGGTGTCTCTGTCTGTGGCTGGGGTGGGTCTGTCTGGTGTCTCTGTCTGTGGCTGGGGTGGGTCTGTCTGGTGTCTCTGTCTGTGGCGGGTCTGTCTGGTGTCTCTGTCTGTGGCTGGGGTGGGGTGGGTCTGTCTGGTGTCTCTGGCTGGGGTGGGTCTGTCTGTCATTGGCTGGGGGAGGGGGGTCTGTCAGGTGTGTCAGTGGCTGGGGGTCTGTCTGTCAGGTAGATCTGTCAGTGGCTGGGGCGGGTCTGTCTGTCTGTCTGTGGCTGGGGAGTCAGTGGCTGGGGAGGGTGGGGTGGGTCTGTCAGTGGCTGGGGTGTCAGTGGCTGGGGTGGGTCTGTCTGTGAGGTGTGTCAGTGGCTGGGGGTCTGTCTGTCTGTTAGGGCTGTTAGTGGCTGGGGTCTGTCTGTCTTTGGCTTGGTCTGTCAGTGGTTGGGTCTGTCTGGTGTCTCTGTCAGTGGCTGGGTTGGGTCTGTCTGGTGTCTCTGTCAGTGGCTGGGGTGGGTCTGTCTGGTGTCTCTGTCAGTGGCTGGGGTGGGTCTGTCTGGTGTCTCTGTCAGTGGCTGGGGTGGGTCTGTCTGGTGTCTCTGTCAGTGGCTGGGGTGGGTCTGTCTGGTGTCTCTGTCAGTGGCTGGGGTGGGTCTGTCTGGTGTCTCTGTCAGTGGCTGGGGTGGGTCTGTCTGGTGTCTCTGTCAGTGGCTGGGGTGGGTCTGTCTGGTGTCTCTGTCAGTGGCTGGGGTGGGTCTGTCTGGTGTCTCTGTCAGTGGCTGGGGTGGGTCTGTCTGGTGTCTCTGTCAGTGGCGGGTCTGTCTGGTGTCTCTGTCAGTGGCTGGGGTGGGTCTGTCTGGTGTCTCTGGCTGGGGTGGGTCTGTCTGTGGCTGGGGTGGGTCTGTCTGTGGCTGGGGTGGGTCTGTCTGTGGCTGGGGTGGGTCTGTCTGTGGCTGGGGTGGGTCTGTCTGTGGCTGGGGTGGGTCTGTCTGTGGCTGGGGAGTCAGTGGCTGGGGAGTCAGTGGCTGGGGTGGGTCTGTGTCAGTGGCTGGGGTGGCTCTGTCTGTCAGGGGTGTCAGTGGCTGGGGTGGCTCTGTCTGTCGGGTCTGTCATTGGATGGGGGAGGGAGTCTGTCAGGTGTGTCAGTGGCTGGGGGTCTGTCTGTCTGTTAGGAGTGTCAGTGGCTGGGATGGGTCTGTTTGTTAGGGCTGTCAGTGGCTGGGGGTCTGTGTCATTGGCTGGGGGAGGGAGTCTGTTAGGTGTGTCAGTGGCTGGGGGTCTGTCTGTCAGGGGTGTCAGTGGCTGGGGGTCTGTCTGTCTGTCAGGGATATCATTGGCTGGGGGAGGGAGTCTGTCAGGTGTGTCAGTGGCTGGGGGTCTGTCTGTCAGGGGTATCAGTGGCTGGGATGGGTCTGTCAGTGGCCGGGGAGGAGGGTCTGTCTCTGTCAGTGGCCGGGGAGGGGGTCTCTCTGTCTCTGTCAGTGGCCGGGGAGGGGGTGTCTCTGTCTCTGTCAGTGGCCGGGGAGGGGGTGTCTCTGTCTCTGTCAGTGGCCGGGGAGGGGGTGTCTCTGTCTCTGTCAGTGGCCGGGGAGGGGGTCTCTCTGTCTCTGTCAGTGGCCGGGGAGGGGGTCTCTCTGTCTCTGTCAGTGGCCGGGGAGGGGGTCTCTCTGTCTCTGTCAGTGGCCGGGGAGGGGGTCTCTCTGTCTCTGTCAGTGGCCGGGGAGGGGGTCTCTCTGTCTCTGTCAGTGGCCGGGGAGGGGGTCTCTCTGTCAGTGGCCGGGGAGGGGGTCTCTCTGTCTCTGTCAGTGGCCGGGAAGGGCTGTCATGGCCGCAGTGACACTGCTCTCTCCTCCCCCCTGGTCCCCGGCCCCGTGTGCCCTCCCCCGGCCTCCTCACCTCTCTATCACGGAGGACAGCAGCTGCGGCAGCTCCTTCATGTCAAACGCGGAGTATGAGGCGGACAGGAGCGGGCGGACCGCGACCTCCCACCCGGGCCCCGAGGAGCCGCCACTTGACGCCATCTTGCAGACAGTGACTGAGGCAGAGCAGCTACCGGAAGTGAGAGACTCCTTTACCGGAAAAATCGTCCTGTCACAGCCGGCTTCGGCCGCCATGTTGGTGGTGGCAACGACCTGTCCGCCATATTGGTAGGGGCAGTTGCTGATAATCCAGGACCAGGACTCCTTACTCTCCCGTCTCTTTTCTTTGTCTGTGAGGGTTTAAGTCACCCCTGACTGAAACACCCCTCAATTTGTGGGGCTGCCATAAATATTAGGACGGTTTACACATCATGTAGGTTATCCATTTGTGGAACCAAGAGTCTCAGCAAGCCCTGCCAGGACCCACTCATGTCCCCTCTGTGCAGAGACCATTAACATAATGACATCCTTCTGGTCCTCACCACCTGCCCCACACACTTCCCGAATATCCCTAATAAAACTGGGGTACTTAAGTTCGCACAATTACTACTAATTAGCATCTTTGCACAAGTGGTGAAGAATGGCATAGAGCAGCATTTATAGGAGACAATAAGTATTCCTGACAAATTTGGGGTACTTGAAAACGGGCGCTAGCATATTTAAAAGTTGTTAAAGTTATAAGAAACGTAAAAAACGCACCTACAAACCCCCCAAAAAACCTCACCCATACTTACAGACCCCCCCCAAAGTCTATTTCGTTGCTTTCTAAGTTTGTACCCCCACTTTGCACTTTTTCGCCCCCTTTTTCAAAGTGCTTTTTTGGGGTGTTCCTCACTTTTTTTTTAGTTTTTTTTTTGACGCAGTAAATCCTTTGGGGGGTTGTCCCACGGTGCTGAGTGGTTTCCCTCCTTTGCACCCCATAATCGCGATTTTGCACTTTTTTTCTCCACCTATTCATAGGTAAATCTTTTTCGCCTATTACATTGCATTGCATTTCCGCGTCCGCGCAAAGCCCGATGGAATTGAATACGGAGATAAGTTTCCACCTGACGAAAAGTCTCAATCGGCGATACTTTTTCGCAGATCTCAGCTTTTCGCTTCTAGTTGAATACAGGCCTGTGTATCCCTATTTTCCTATGGCAGGGTAGACACTAAAATATATCCCCTAATTTAACTGCAGCATTTATTTTGCCCAAAAAACTTGCTTTCCACTGTATGAATAAATAACAGCCATTCCCGGCTTTTCTAATACATTTACTATGATTTCCGGCTTTTCTAATAACTTACTATGGATTTCCGGCTTTTCTAATAATTTACTATGATTTCCGGCTTTTCTAATACATTTACTATGATTTCCGGCTTTTCTAATACAGTTACTATGATTTCCGGCTTTTCTAATACATTTACAATGATTTCCGGCTTTTCTAATACATTTACTATGATTTCCGGCTTTTCTAATACATTTACTATGGATTTCCGGCTCTTCTAATACATTTACTATGATTTCCGGCTTTTCTAATACATTTACTATGATTTCCGGCTTTTCTAATACATTCACTAAGGATTTCCGGCTCTTCTAATACATTTACAATGATTTCCGGCTTTTCTAATACATTTACAATGATTTCCGGCTTTTCTAATACATTTACTATGGATTTCCGGCTCTTCTAATACATTTACTATGATTTCCGGCTTTTCTAATAATTTACTATGATTTCCGGCTTTTCTAATACATTCACTAAGGATTTCCGGCTCTTCTAATACATTTACAATGATTTCCGGCTTTTCTAATACATTTACAATGATTTCTGGCTTTTTCAATGCATTTACTATGTTTCCGGCTTTTCCCTTTTTCCCTATAAACGCACACTTACATAACTTACAGACATACATTGAAACAATACATAATTTACAATAAATTTCCTATATAAAACTGTTGGAATTTTCCTAGCCTCATCCCTGCCTGTGTCTCTCAGCGTTAACCCCACATCTGTCCAACCTCATCCCCGCTTGTGTCTATCCAGCCTCATTTCCGTCTGAGTCTCTCAGCATTAACCCCGCATCTCCCCAGCCTCATTCCCGCCTGTCTGTCAGCGTTAACCCATACCCACACGTTTCTCCAGCCTTATTCCTCCATCTCCACAGCCTCATCCCACCTGCGTTTCTCAGCGTTAACCCCACGTCTCTCCAGCCTCAACCCCGCCTGTGTCTCTCAGCGTTAACCCCACATCTCTCCAACCTCATTCCCGCCTGTGTCTCTGAGCGTTAACCTGTCTCCACATGTCTCTCCAGCCTCATCCCCGCTTGTGTCTCTACAGCCTTATTCCAACCAGTGCCACTCCAGCCTCATCCTTGCCTGTTCTGCTCCATCACCATCCCTGTGTCTCTCCAGCGCCATACCCCTGTCTTTCCATATGCAGCCATCGACTTATCTCCCGTATCTCTCAGCCTCAACCCATTTCTCTTAACCTTTCCCCCCCTGGGTCTTTCAACATCACCCCCCACCCAGTCTCTCAGCCCCATCACTCTGTGTGCCTCCCGTACATCCGCCTGTGTCTCCCCATTCCCGTGTCTTCAGCTCGATCCTCCATGCCCCATCATCTCCAGCCCAGCTCACACCTCTTGCTGTCTGCTGCTCCTCTTTGAGGATGACTCTGATCCAGTGGTGCATCGTCATGATGTCAATAGTGCTGTGTGTGCAAATTTCTTCTTCAGGGTCCATAGGCTCCACAGGGAAACCTTGGGGTGTAGGTGATGGGAACCAATCCGGGCACCACGCAGTTAAAACTTTAGCTCCCAGGATGCATTGGGGCCACTCTCTCTATACCCCGAGCCAGAGGCACCTCAGTTTTAGTTGGTGCCCGGCCGAAGTCAGATCACTGTTAACGCAGGGGGGCTGCTTAGCAGCCCTAAAGCTATTTTTATTTTAAGATTTGATAGTTTTTTCTTCTATCTTCAGAGCGCGCAGCAGCAGACTGTCCATATGATGTCCGCACTGCCGCTGTCACCCCGCCGGCGTCGTGACGCTAGTACTGATCTGGGATCTAGGCCGGGCCCCGTGGAATAACCGGGACACAGGGATAAGTAAGGTCGGTCACCGCTTGCGGTCACCCGCATATTAGCAGTCATGCCTCCGGTCTCAGGCGACAGAGCGGGTGCTGGGTGTGGACGCAGGCCCCCCATACCCTGCGCTCCACTAGACCACCAGGGACTTATTGATGCGGGAAACCAGCATCCCAGGGATTAATAACCGGCCAGGGGAGACAGCTTCCCTGTTCAAGCGGCTCTTCCCCTCAACTCAGAGCGCCTTTCCACTGCAGTCTAGCTTCCCTGAGTTGCTCTCCTCCTCCAGACACGCCCTCTCTGAGCTCTCCGGCGGCCATTTTCTCTGGTGCAGTCGCAGTTTTTCCAGGACAGCGTGGCCCAGTCCCCCTGCATACCTCTCCAAAGGGTCAGCGTATGTAGCACTTTTCCCTACCAGACACTGCATCTGTGTAGTTGAGTATAGTGCCACTTTGCAACATCTTTCCTGCATTGTATGTGACTTGTAGCAGTGCTATCTATCTGTATCCTTTTTTTCTATCTGTCAGCTTATGGCTATACCCTTTCTCTCATTCTGCCCTAATACAGGTGTTGTTAGGGTGGTTCATACCTGACCTCATATATATATACATATATGATTTTATATTGCTGAGGTCTGTCACATACTGTTGTGTACTGCACTGTGACATATCTTGGCAACGGGTTCCTGCAGCTTCCATAAGCATAAGACAGGACCAGTATATTGCTCCCTGTTAGTATCTAGATATAATAGTGGTTTCTTTGTACACAGAGCGCAATTGTGCGCCATTTACCCTGCAGACATGTCTGACGAGGGTAATGGGCACATGCCTGTACTAATGTCGCAAACTTGCAGACTGTGTACTGCGGTTTCCAGTGAGGAGGCTGTGGTTCGGGATGGGTTATGTACGAGATGTTATACCTCGCCAGGTGCCCCAAACCCCCGACATCAGTACAGGAGCCCCCTTAGGTGTTTTTTTCTCAGATGCTGGCCTCCATCGTGGACTGCCTCACGGTCCCGACTGTGGTTCCTCCTATGAGGGTACCACAGCAGTCCGTCCCACACTCACAGGGACTACCACTGATTGTGCAGACCCCTCCTGTACCACAGCAGGCGGTCATTCCTACAGTGGGATTATTTGAGGGCGGATGTGTTCTCTACCTCAGTACAGAGTCTGGCTGCGACCTCTACGGCCATTCAGACCATGTTGCAGAATGAGAAACCTGTACGACCAGCTAAGCGTCCTGTGTTGTCATCTCGATCCACACAGCTGTCAGAATCTGAGATGTCATCTGATGACGGAGAGGTGGCTGATGCCTCTAGCCCCGACTACCCTCAGCAAGAGGCAGAGCCTAAGAAAAGGATTAATATTCCTGCCTTGGTGCGTGTGGTCAGATCCGCATTGGTTATTGAGGATGACGAACCAGCCCCTAAGTCCAAACACACCCTGTTTAAACAGGTAAAGGTGACTTCAGCAGTATTCCCTCTGTCAGATCAGCTGGTGGATCACATGGCGGATGCCTGGCAATCGACTGGTTGGAGGTATCAACCTCAGAAACGTTTGACCTCCTGCTACCCATTTCCGGAGGCTCATTGTAAATAGTGGGAATCCCCCCCTGCGGTGGATTCACACGTTACATGGCTAATAATGAGTGCAATGTTACTCATGCCTTCCATTTCATCCTTAAAGGATCCTACGGATAGGAAGGTAGAAACTTGCCTGAAGTCTGTTTACTCTCTTGCAGGAGCTGTTGCCCACCCGTCCATGGCTATCTCATGGGTAGCTAAGGCTATAGAGAGTTGGGCCGATACACTTGAGGACTCCTCGGAAGTTCCAGAGGATCATGTGTCACTGATCGCCCATATTAGGGACGCGGCTGCATATATTGGTAAGGCCGCTCTGGATGCTAGTCTACTGACATCCAGGGTCTCGGCTGTGCCGTGTCTGCTGGCCGTTCCATGTGCTTACGCTATTGGAGCGCAGATGCCGATTCTAAGAAAGGCCTGGAGGCTTTACCCTATAATGGCGAGATTTTGTTTGGATCAGACCTGGACAAGATTGTATACAAGTTAGCAAAATCCAAATCTGCATTTCTGCCTTCAGCATCTGCAAAGTCTCGTAGCTCCTCCTTTAGGTCCTTTCGTCCTCAAGGAAAAGCCAAAAGGCAGTCCTTTCCTAGGCAGTCCGCTGCCAAGAAAACTGTCAAGCCTAAGAAACAGGCCTGGAGCACAAGACGCCCGGCCTCCAAACAGGAGGATAAACCTGCAGCCTGATGGGGGGGCCTCCCTCTGGGGGATCCCAGGGTGGGAGGCAGACTTCTTTAGTTCACCCAGTACTGGTGTCAAACCACCAAGTATGCTTGGGTAAAAGAAGTGGTCTCTCAGGGGTACGCCCTCTCATTCCTCCGAAGGCCTCCCCAACAGTTTTTCTGCAAAGGCCCTCCTTCAGAGAAAACCAAGGCCTTGCAGATCCAGAAGGCCATACAGTCATTGCTGCGAGCAGGGGTAATTGTACCAGTTCCACTATCTCAACAAGGGACTGGTTACTATTCTACTCTCTTTCTGGTTCAGAAACCGAATGGGTCTCATCAGCCTATCCTCAACCTCAAAGCTCTGAACAAGTTTCTCAGGGTGCCCGGGTTCAGGATGGAAACTTTACGATCCATCATACTTGCTATGGAACCTGGGGATTACATGGTATCGCTGAACATTCATGATGCATACCTTCATGTTCCAATAACACCTTCTCACCAGCGTTATCTGTGGTTTGCTATACTGCAACAGCACTTCCAGTTTCAGTCATTGGCCTTTGGACTATCCACGGCTCCAAGGGTATTTACCAAAATTATAGCTGTCATGGCAACCCACCTGCAGAGTCAGGGTATCCAACTCCTACTATATCTTGATGACCTCCTCTTGTTGGCGAGTTCTTCAGATGTACTTCACCACCTGCAACTAACAGTTGCTTGCCTACAAATACACAGGTGGTTGATCAGTTGGAAAATGTCCTCCCTAATTCCCTCACAGAGGATGGTTCATTTGGGTGCCCATCTGGACTCTCTCCAGCAGAGAATCTTTCTAACTCCAGAAAAGATCTCCACGCTGCAGCTGCGAGTATGCAGATGTCTCCGCAGTCACCGGGTGTCAGTCCACTCGGCGATGTAGGTTCTGGGATCCATGGTATCCACATTCGACATGGTGGAATATGCTCAGTTCCATTCCAGGCCCCTGCAGGGGCTGATCCTCTCCAGGTGGAATGGATTACCCCACTGGATCAGAACTCAGACGATGGTACTCTCTCCGGAGGTGCGTCTATCCCTCTCTTAGTGGCTGCAGATATCTCATCTAACCAAGGGTCACCCCTTTTGGATCCTGGACTGGATACTCCTAACAACAGATGCCAGTCTCTGGGGATGGGGCACAGTGACCGGTCCACACTCCTTTCAGGGCTGGTGGACAACGGTAGAGGCATCTCTGCCCATCAACATATTGGAACTTCAGGCTGTGTACAGGGCCCTCATGGCAAAGCACATATTTCAGGGAAAGCCTGTGCAGGTTCAGTCCGACAACGCTACCACAGTGGTGTACATCAACCATCAAGGAGGCACTCGAAGTCGGGTAGCAATGACAGAAGTGTCACGCATTCTGACATGGGCAGAATCTCATCTCCTGGCCATTTTGGCAGTGTTCATTCTGGGAGTCCTCAACCATCACAACTTGCATCCAGGGGAATGGTCTCTTCACCAAGAGGTGTTTCAACTCCTAGTGGACAAATGGGGTCTCCCAGAGGTGGACCTCATGGCCTCCTGATACAATCACAAGTTACCAGTGTAGGGGTCCAGAACAAGAGATGCAGAAGCAAGCCTGATGGATGCTCTGTCAGTAAAATGGACCTTCCGGTTTGCATACATATTTCCTCCAGTCTCTCTGCTTCCTCGAGTTCTCCTGAAGTTCAAGCAAGGCGGAGGCACTGTGCTGCTGGTGGCTCCAGCTTGGTACTCAGATCTTCGGAGTCTCTCCATCGACACTCCGTTCCTGCTGCTTCAACGTCCAGACCTGTTGTCTCAGGGTCCTTGCCTTACCCAGACCTGGATCGTCTGTCTTAGACGGTGTGGCTTTTGACACATCCCTCATAAGGTCCAAAGGATTCTCTAGCTCGGTCATCAATACGATGCTTAAAGCGCGTAAACCTGCCTCCACCAGGATTTACCACAGTGTGGCATACATATTTCCAGTGATGTCGTACAAGAGCTTACGACCCTCAGGTGTTTCCAATTTCCAGAATACTGGCATTCCTTCAAGCTGAGTTGGACCTTGGTCTGCACCTGGCCTCGTTAAAAGTGCATGTCTCTGCACTGTCAGTGTGGTTCCAACTTAGAATTGCTCTGCTTCTGGATATCCGCACCTTCCTCCAGGGTGTTCTCCGGATTCAACCTCCCTTTGTCCCACCAGTGACTCCTTGGTATTTGGCAGTAGTTCTTTGGGCCCTCTAGGGTCCTCCATTTGAACCACTAGATTCAGTTGATCTTAAGACGTTGACAGCTAAGAGTCTTTTTCTTCTGGCCATTGCATCTGCCAGAAGGGTGTCAGAATTGGGAGCGCTCTCCTGTCATCCTCCTTTTCTGATATTTCACCAGGACAGGGCGGTGTCGTACTCGCAGGCCTGCCTGTTCCGACTTCTGTTAAGGCTCATTCTACTCAGTATGGGTCCCTCGTGGACAGCTTGCCGTGGCGCCTTGGCTATTCAGCTTTGTAAGGCGGCCACGTGGTCTTCTGTTCAGATCTTTCTAAGGTTCTATGCATTTGATACCTTCGCCTCTCAGGGTGCTTCCTTTAGCCGCCGGAGTCTCCTCTCAGCACAGGAGTGTCCCCATCCTTAAAAGGGCTGCTTTGGGCCATCCCCAAGGTCTCCCTGTGGAACCTATGGACCCTGAAGTCCATAGGGTTCATAGGACACCCGCCCTGACGCACGTAGCTTCATATGGACGATATTGCTGGTCACCGGTTTCCCATCTCCTTTTATGTGAGAGTGTTTCTTGAGTGTACCAGTCTTTCTTCTCTCTTATCCTCCTCCGGCCTTTGGCTTATTATCAATTGAGGTGCCTCTGGCTCAGGGGCCAGTGCATCCTGGGAGCTAAAGCTTTAACTGCGTGGTGCCCGGATTGATTCCCACCACCTACACCCCAAGGTCTCCCTGTGGACCCTATGGACTTCGAAGAAAGAGCGTTAACAAAGGTAAGTTCTTACCATAAAACTCTCATTTTTATTGTGTTAGCCCCTGGGCTCCCTTTTCCTGCCTGTGCCCTGCTGAATACTGCAGCAGCACACACGCAGAGGAAGAAGGAAGGCCTCAGTTGACAGAAAAACCCACCGCATACTCTCCTGTCCCTTTTTGCCAGATAGACGGTGTTGCTGTGTGCAGGAGAAGTCATGTAATGGCGAACTGGCTTCTCCTTCTGTCTCTCTGGGGAGTGGGGTTGTAGCTGTGCTGGGTTTGTGGCTGATCCTCATTGCGGCTGTGGTCTATCCAGCTCCTGGAGCCACCGCACAGACCGTTCCCGCCCCGGGAGCTGCATCAGAAGGCAGGAAGAGATGCAAGTTGGCCATTGCTGTCCGAGAGATAGTCCAACAATGGTTGGCAAGTATGACTAACTGCTTCTGTATCCCACTGTCCATGTTGTCATACTCTTCTCCAGATAATCCCACTTCATCAACATTCCACCTCAGCATCATTACTATAATCCACTAACCCCAATCCTCCTGATTCAGAGATGGACGCTAATGCAATTTCCACGCAGGTCGAAGGCAGCTCTGCGATCGCACTTCAATCACGCCGGCCACGGAGGCCCACCGCAGAGTGACTGACAGGCAGTGAGCGTTTTGGGGGTGTTGACGGGAGGGGTGGTCTGCAAAAAGCAGGCGTGCCTGGCCGTTTGAACGCCATTACATGGGCGTGTGCGTAAATTAGCCACTGTGATGGCATACGCAGCTCTTCGTGTCAGAAGAGCTCCCAAGGCTGCGGCAGGTAAGATGGCCACCAATGTGCTCTGATGTTACAGATATATACGCAGGTATGCGTCGTCGCGCGCAGGTAAAAAGGCAGCAGTGGGCGTCTTTATGCACGGGTGATCTTTGCTAACAGCATATTTTCACAGCTGCGTTCTGTACGAAATCGCAGCTGCGATCGGATTAGTGTCCATCGCTGAATCAGACGCTATGTCTTAACCTCTCTCATTAACCTGCCATCCTATCTCTTAACTCTCACCTTCCGTAGCTATGTTACTGGCAAGCATGTTATAAGAGGAATATGTTCACTGGCTGAGGTGTGCTTATGGGTGGAAGCTGATGTCAGCCATATTAGCAGTGGCAGCACCTCCCTTCTTGGAAGAGTGTTGCTGACCGCGCTGTAGTCCGGACTCCAGACACAGTCCTGGCGCCTGTGCAATGGATCTTGCATGCGCACGACAGTGGTAGAACCACAGCGCATGCCCACCGGCTTCTGGGGATTGCATCAGCGGCAGCCCCTAGAAGCCAGATAGGCCTGTCAGAAAGACAGGAGAGTGGCTTCCTATGCCCCTTGCATAGTCAAACGCAGGGGGGGGTTCCGTCTGCCTGGAAACCCCCCTCCCCAGCCCACACCATGACACAATGGAAATAGTAATATAATAAAAGTTACTGGTGCTGCATGTTCTTCTCAGCATCACAAATTAAATAATTAGCACCACCTGTGGATCTTTAAACATGAATCAGCCAGTAATAAATAACCTGTGCACCAACTAGGAGATCTGGAAAACATGCACTGTTAGGGATGTGCTGCTATAGAGCCCAATATGTACATATATGTCCAGGGCAGTGCTAGGTTCTTCTGCTGATCCCCCAGACTCCAGGACTTGCTCCCATACACTCCAAAAATATACTGGTAGGTTAATTGGCTCCCAACACAAATTACCCCTAGTGTGTATGTGTGTGCGCATGTGATAGGGAGCATAGATTGTAAACTCCACTGGGGCAGGGACTGATGTGAGTGGCCAAATATTCTCTGTAAAGCGCTGCGGAATATGTGTGCGCTATATAAATAACTGGTAATAAATAAATAATAATAATACTCTGGAATGGAGCCCACATCCAAAATAAAAACATTCAGCTCAGGCAGGATGGCTCTACTGCCACATATAATGGGTTACTGTGATCGCTGGTCCTGTATATGCTGGAATTATGACACACAATACACTATGTATGACACATATAATGGGTTACTGTGATCGCTGGTCCTGTATATGCTGGAATTATGACACACAATACACTATATATAATGGGTTACTGTGATCACTGGTCCTGTATATACTGGATATATGACACACAATACACTATGTATGACACATATAATGGGTTACTGTGATCACTGGTCCTGTATATGCTGGAATTATGACACACAATACACTATGTATGACACATATAATGGGTTACTGTGATCACTGGTCCTGTATATACTGGAATTATGACACAATACACTATGTATGACACATATAATGGGTTACTGTGATCATTGGTCCTGTATATACTGGATATATGACACACAATACACTATGTATGACACATATAATGGGTTACTGTGATCGCTGGTCCTGTATATGCTGGAATTATGACACACAATACACTATGTATGACACATATAATGGGTTACTGTGATCACTGGTCCTGTATATGCTGGAATTATGACACACAATGCACTATGTATGACACATATAATGGGTTACTGTGATCGCTGGTCCTGTATATGCTGGAATTATGACACACAATACACTATATATAATGGGTTACTGTGATCACTGGTCCTGTATATACTGGATATATGACACACAATACACTATGTATGACACATATAATGGGTTACTGTGATCACTGGTCCTGTATATGCTGGAATTATGACACACAGTACACTATGTATGACACATATAATGGGTTACTGTGATCACTGGTCCTGTATATGCTGGAATTATGACACACAATACACTATGTATGACACATATAATGGGTTACTGGTGATCACTGGTCCTGTATATACTGGAATTATGACACAATACACTATGTATGACACATATAATGGGTTACTGTGATCATTGGTCCTGTATATACTGGATATATGACACACAATACACTATGTATGACACATATAATGGGTTACTGTGATCACTGGTCCTGTATATGCTGGAATTATGACACACAATACACTATGTATGACACATATAATGGGTTACTGTGATCGCTGGTCCTGTATATGCTGGAATTATGACACACAATACACTATATATGACACATATAATGGGTTACTGTGATCACTGGTCCTGTATATGCTGGAATTATGACACACAGTACACTATGTATGACACATATAATGGGTTACTGTAATCGCTGGTCCTGTATATGCTGGAATTATGACACACAATACACTATGTATGACACATATAATGGGTTACTGTGATCGCTGGTCCTGTATATGCTGGAATTATGACACAATACACTATGTATGACACATATAATGGGTTACTGTGATCACTGGTCCTGTATATGCTGGATATATGACACACAATACACTATGTATGACACATATAATGGGTTACTGTGATCGCTGGTCCTGTATATGCTGGAATTATGACACACAATACACTATGTATGACACATATAATGGGTTACTGTGATCACTGGTCCTGTATACGCTGGATATATGACACACAATACACTATGTATGACACATATAATGGGTTACTGTGATCGCTGGTCCTGTATATGCTGGAATTATGACACACAATACACTATGTATGACACATATAATGGGTTACTGTGATCACTGGTCCTGTATATGCTGGAATTATGACACACAATACACTATGTATGACACATATAATGGGTTACTGTGATCACTGGTGCTGTATATGCTGGAATTATGACACACAGTACACTATGTATGACACATATAATGGGTTACTGTGATCACTGGTCCTGTATATACTGGAATTATGACACACAATACACTATATATAATGGGTTACTGTGATCACTGGTCCTGTATATACTGGATATATGACACACAATACACTATGTATGACACATATAATGGGTTACTGTGATCACTGGTCCTGTATATGCTGGAATTATGACACACAATACACTATGTATGACACATATAATGGGTTACTGTGATCACTGGTCCTGTATATACTGGAATTATGACACACAATACACTATATATAATGGGTTACTGTGATCACTGGTCCTGTATATACTGGATATATGACACACAATACACTATGTATGACACATATAATGGGTTACTGTGATCACTGGTCCTGTATATGCTGGAATTATGACACACAGTACACTATGTATGACACATATAATAGGTTACTGTGATCACTGGTCCTGTATATGCTGGAATTATGACACACAATACACTATGTATGACACATATAATGGGTTACTGTGATCACTGGTCCTGTATATACTGGAATTATGACACAATACACTATGTATGACACATATAATGGGTTACTGTGATCATTGGTCCTGTATATACTGGATATATGACACACAATACACTATGTATGACACATATAATGGGTTACTGTGATCACTGGTCCTGTATATGCTGGAATTATGACACACAATACACTATGTATGACACATATAATGGGTTACTGTGATCGCTGGTCCTGTATATGCTGGAATTATGACACACAATACACTATATATGACACATATAATGGGTTACTGTGATCACTGGTCCTGTATATGCTGGAATTATGACACACAGTACACTATGTATGACACATATAATGGGTTACTGTAATCGCTGGTCCTGTATATGCTGGAATTATGACACACAATACACTGTGTATGACACATATAATGGGTTACTGTGATCGCTGGTCCTGTATATGCTGGAATTATGACACAATACACTATGTATGACACATATAATGGGTTACTGTGATCACTGGTCCTGTATATGCTGGATATATGACACACAATACACTATGTATGACACATATAATGGGTTACTGTGATCGCTGGTCCTGTATATGCTGGAATTATGACACAATACACTATGTATGACACATATAATGGGTTACTGTGATCACTGGTCCTGTATATGCTGGATATATGACACACAATACACTATGTATGACACATATAATGGGTTACTGTGATCGCTGGTCCTGTATATGCTGGAATTATGACACACAATACACTATGTATGACACATATAATGGGTTACTGTGATCACTGGTCCTGTATACGCTGGATATATGACACACAATACACTATGTATGACACATATAATGGGTTACTGTGATCGCTGGTCCTGTATATGCTGGAATTATGACACACAATACACTATGTATGACACATATAATGGGTTACTGTGATCACTGGTCCTGTATATGCTGGAATTATGACACACAATACACTATGTATGACACATATAATGGGTTACTGTGATCACTGGTGCTGTATATGCTGGAATTATGACACACAGTACACTATGTATGACACATATAATGGGTTACTGTGATCACTGGTCCTGTATATACTGGAATTATGACACACAATACACTATATATAATGGGTTACTGTGATCACTGGTCCTGTATATACTGGATATATGACACACAATACACTATGTATGACACATATAATGGGTTACTGTGATCACTGGTCCTGTATATGCTGGAATTATGACACACAATACACTATTTATGACACATATAATGGGTTACTGTGATCACTGGTCCTGTATATACTGGAATTATGACACACAATACACTATATATAATGGGTTACTGTGATCACTGGTCCTGTATATACTGGATATATGACACACAATACACTATGTATGACACATATAATGGGTTACTGTGATCACTGGTCCTGTATATGCTGGAATTATGACACACAGTACACTATATATGACACATATAATGGGTTACTGTGATCACTGGTCCTGTATATGCTGGAATTATGACACACAGTACACTATGTATGACACATATAATGGGTTACTGTGATCGCTGGTCCTGTATATGCTGGATATATGACACACAATACACTATGTATGCCACATATAATGGGTTACTGTGATCGCTGGTCCTGTATATGCTGGATATATGACACACAATACACTATGTATGACACATATAATGGGTTACTGTGATCACTGGTCCTGTATATGCTGGATATATGACACACAATACACTATGTATGACACATATAATGGGTTACTGTGATCGCTGGTCCTGTATATGCTGGAATTATGACACACAATACACTATGTATGACACATATAATGGGTTACTGTGATCACTGGTCCTGTATATGCTGGATATATAACACACAATACACTATGTATGACATATATAATGGTTACTGTGATCACTGGTCCTGTATATACTGGAATTATGACACACAATACACTATATATAATGGGTTACTGTGATCGCTGGTCCTGTATATGCTGGAATTATGACACACAATACACTATGTATGACACATATAATGGGTTACTGTGATCTCTGGTCCTGTATATGCTGGAATTATGACACACAATACACTATGTATGACACATATAATGGGTTACTGTGATCACTGGTCCTGTATATGCTGGATATATGACACACAATACACTATGTATGACACATAAAATGGGTTACTGTGATCTCTGGTCCTGTATATGCTGGAATTATGACACACAATACACTATGTATGACACATATAATGGGTTACTGTGATCGCTGGTCCTGTATATGCTGGAATTATGACACACAATACACTATGTATGACACATATAATGGGTTACTGTGATCGCTGGCCCTGTATATGCTGGATATATGACACACAATACACTATGTATGACACATAAAATGGGTTACTGTGATCTCTGGTCCTGTATATGCTGGAATTATGACACACAATACACTATGTATGACACATATAATGGGTTACTGTGATCACTGGTCCTGTATATGCTGGAATTATGACACACAATACACTATGTATGACACATAATGGGTTACTGTGATCTCTGGTCCTGTGTATGCTGGAATTATGACACACAATACACTATTACACATATAATGGGTTACTGTGATCGCTGGTCCTGTATATGCTGGAATTATGACACACAATACACTATGTATGACACATATAATGGGTTACTGTGATCACTGCTCCTGTATATGCAGGAATTATGACACACAATACACTATGTATGACACATATAATGGGTTACTGTGATCTCTGGTCCTGTATATGCTGGAATTATGACACACAATACACTATGTATGACACATATAATGGGTTACTGTGATCTCTGGTCCTGTATATGCTGGATATATAACACACAATACACTATGTATGACACATATAATGGGTTACTGTGCTCGCTGGTCCTGTATATGCTGGAATTATGACACACAATACACTATGTATGACACATATAATGGGTTACTGTGATCACTGGTCCTGTATATGCTGGAATTTTGACACACAATACACTATGTATGACACATATAATAGGTTACTGTGATCTCTGGTCCTGTATATGCTGGAATTATGACACACAATACACTATGTCAGTGGCGTAACTAGGGTATTTGGAGTCGAGGGCAAATTTGAAAAGGGAGCTCCCCCCCCTCTCCCAAACATCCCGAGATGTGCGCGTGCCGAAGGCGTGCGTGGGAAAAATGGACGTGGTCACTTAAAAATGGGGCGTGTCAACATGACACACCCCTTTATTTTCACGCTGAACATTCCTATCCATATGCACCTTAACCCCAGTAGTACCCCTTATACAGTACCCCCAGTATGCAGTTGTGGTCCCTCTTATGCAGGCCCATAGTAGTGCCCCTTATACAGTATCCCCAGTAGTGGTCCCCCTTATACAGCCCCCAATTAGTTCCCCTTACTCAGTACCCCCAGTAGTGGCCCCCCAAATGCAGTGCCCCATGTAGTGTTCCCCCTTATGCAGTGCCCCCAGTAGCAGTCCCCACAATGCAGTGCGCCCAGTAGCGGTATCCCCTTATGCAGTGCCCTTTACATGGTGCCCCCAGTAGTAGTCCCCCCCCATGCAGTTTTCCCAGTAGTGGTCCCCTTATGCAGGCACCCTATAGTGATCCCCCCTATCCAGTGCCCCCTGTAGTGGCCCTTCCTATTATTGCCCCCAGTAGTGGTCCCCCGAGTGCAGTGCCTCTAGTAGTAAGCCCCTTTTATAATGCCCCCAGTGGTAGTTCCCCCCAAGTAGTAGTCCCCAGTAGAGTAGGTCCACCCAATGGCGCCCCGAGTAGTAGCCACCCCTCCCCCAGTAGAGGTGCCCCCAGTAGTAGCCACCCCTCCCCCAGTAGAGGGCCCCCCAGTAGTAGCCACCCCCCTCCCCTGTTGTGCAGATAAAGAAAAAAATAAATAAAAATATATATATATATAAAAAAATATATACTTACCTGAATCTCTGGTCCTGGTCCTGCTCGCGACGCCGCTCCTGCCCAGGCTGGCGTGCTCAGCATTATGGGACAGATGTCATGACGTCAGTCCCATTACCCACTGCAGGAGCCGGACAGAAGCCTGTAGAAATAGCAACCGTAACTACAGTCTTGTTATAATTTAAACCAAATAAGCTCTGTGAGAGAATGTTTAATGGGAAACGTAAATGGGGGCTATTGCGTTAATGACTTATCTTGCTGAGCTAGATCTGTACAGTCAGCGACAAGTTAATTCTTTGGTGTACCAGAATGCATCCTGAAAAGTGTACCTATACAGTGATACAGTAGGGGGTGTATGATCCTAGCCAAGGGAGGGAGAGACCTGTAGGCACCATAAACCCAGTAAGGGGTCTAAAAAAGGTTTCCCCCAAGAGTATTATGAAATGCTAATCCGCAGAATGGGCATTAAGATATGAAAAGTCCATATCTTCTTAAGGGAGAGCCCTCGTGAAGCAGCCTGCGAGCTCATCTCGCGCTCCGAAGAGAACTACCATTCTCCCATCTGGCAGGAAAGGCGAATCATATAACTATTCCCGTCAGAGAATGACTTTCCCTCCAAGATGGAGGAAAAACACTCCAAGCAGAGGAGTGACAAAGACAGGATACAACCTCCAACGATGCTCACCCCTATCTGTGACATCATCTCTGGTAACGAAGGCAGGGATACAAACATCACCAGAGGATGCACATGACAGTCGATCATATGGTTTTAAACACTGGAAAACGGACAAAAGACAATTGTTCAAATTGGTTAAATCCGTGTGTTTTAACCAATTTGTCTGAATGAATATTTTTTGTCTGTTTTCCAGTGTTTGTGAGCAAATGGTCGACTATCATTTGCTCCCATACATTACCAGGTTTTCATTCCAACCAGCCAGATTGGACAGATATCTGACAGATAATTGTATAGTGAATGCCCAGCATAAGCCGATAATTAGCTCTTCACCTGCTTAAACCGGGAATTAACCCTCCATTAGTTGTATCCACATGTGGGGATGCGGCGGGGGGGGGGGGAGGGAGAGGTAGCAGAGGGTCTCCTCAGGGTCACCAGACACAGGCTGCAGTAGCCGTGGCGGTGCCCTCCAGTCGGCTCCCCCATAGCAGGCAGACTGCCACAGCAAGCATTCTGCCTGTCCTCAAAGCTTATTGATAAAAAAGAAAAGAATAAAAAAATTGAATAGGCTGGAGACAGC
The DNA here is from genome assembly GCA_031769625.1 of Taudactylus pleione. Classification (NCBI taxonomy): domain Eukaryota; kingdom Metazoa; phylum Chordata; class Amphibia; order Anura; family Myobatrachidae; genus Taudactylus; species Taudactylus pleione. The sequence continues at coordinate 1,433,919 of JAUIMM010002723.1, forward strand.
CAAATGTGCTACCAGCTCTCTCGGGCACATTTTCTAAACTGTGGCTGATGGGGCAAAGAGGGGGAGGAGCCAGTCACACTTCTAAATTAAAGTGCCAGGCTCTACTCTAACACCGTCTATACCCTACTGTCTAAGCTTTAGTGTCCCCTAGTGGATGAAGGAGAAATTATTAAATGAATTCAATGTTGCTTATCTGTCATTCGAAGGGTCAGTTATGTGGTGGAGGACAGGTTGTTCTTCTGTTTGATGATTGGCAGCTGCCAGCTCTGGTTTTGTCTATCACATGGACCATAAATAATTTGATTCGGTTCTGGACCACCAACCCGTGTCCCCCCTGTAGGTGCCCCGAGGCACCCAGTTTGGGAACCACTGCAATAAGCTTTATTAGCAGCAGTGCATTGTCACGTGACCAACTACCAGAGCTCATTAGTAATTGAAGGGTATGCTGGGTAGTGTAGTTCTACAACATCTGGGTGGCCACATGTTGCCTGTTCTATAATAGGATATAAAGAAGCTAGTCGGTTGCCATTGGTAACTTCTGCAGTCTTTAGAAGGCTTGATACATGTCCCCCAAAATTCTGGCTTCCAACTGGAAAAGCTGACATTCTCTTGCCTTGAAGAAGTGCAGGCTGACAGCCTAAGAGTGTGAGGGTGCGATTCCATTCATGCGTGGGCGGCGATAATGAATGAGCACCCTATTAGCCCAGGTTTAGCCGAGTAAATATCTAAAGTCCTGGTTAGGGCGCCCTAACAGGGCCGACATCAGGGGGAGACTGCCGGGCCTGGACACTCAGGGGGCCCGCCCTCTACCACCCCCCTGCTGCTGCACAATAGTGACTGCCTGCCCAATCCTATCACCTCTATAGTAACAGGCCGAACCGGAGGCCCACTCCTAACAGAGAGCCACCCACTACTAACCCCCGCCACCATACAAGTACCCGTCCCTCTCTGCCTCCTACCTAAGCAGCAATAAAGTTTTGCTTGTGCCTCTGAGCCGGAGCAGCATGACGTCATGACGCTGATTGAGAGAGGATCCGGGACGCTGCGTGTGGTGTGAGGACTGAAGAGCAGGAGCAGCCAGAACAGAAGGAGCGAGGTTAGTAAGGGAAATGATTCTTCTTGCATTATTGCAGCATGTCGATGTTGCAGATGTGGGGAGTGCAACTGGCTAGGTGGCTGTTTTGTTATTTGGTTACTTTCTCCCAGCCAGTGGGGGGAACGAGGGGATGTGGGGTGGGGAGCAGGGGAAGGCAGGCTTGAGTCGGAGCCGGGGGGGACCTGCCCATTTTGTTAGTCCCGGGCCCCACAATTCCTGTTGGTAGCCCTGCGCCCTAACCACAGGTTTCTCCCACATTTTTTAACGCACCCGACTGAGGGTGCAAGCAGAAATGCCGGCGGCTATCACGCTCAGACGGAGCAACAATTGAATTGCTCCGTCGAGCGACTTAAAAAAATTAGCCGCGGGCTAAACAATTGAATCACCCACTGACAGTGAATTAGTCCTCTCCCGTTTTGTTTCTTTTCAAAGAATGTATAAAAAAAATTAATAAATTTGAAAAATAAAGAAATTATAAAGCATCACAACCCCAAAAAAAAGAAAAAGCCCAATAAAACCCAAGTTATATATAAAGCTTTGCCAGTTAATCAGCCAATCACATACAAACAACCCTTAGAATTTGAGGTCGTCAGGGGACTTATGACGTAGAAGCCCGTAGAGGTAGTGGATACAATATGGAGTGTACTCCGTAACGACAGAACACTTACAGCAAGGTAGGTCATACAGTATCATTTTATTTCTGCAAGGTTGGAGATTTTATAGAATGGTTTTGTCATTAACGTGGAGTCGGCTGTCACACGCGATAGGTGAAAACGAGGAATGAAACCTTTTATTACCTGCATGTGTGAATGTTACAGATCCTCATATAGACACATCCACGTTCTTCTTTCACACGTGGCAACAAACACTCCCAGAGGAAAACGTTATTATAGACTCTTGAATGGTAAATTAATTTCCAGAAACTCTGGATCACTTATAATAAATAGTTACGGACAGATGAAGACAGGCAGCGAAACGTTAACAGTAATCCAATGGCTTTAGTTATTTTCCTTTCTTGAATTTCTCATTGTTTTACTTCCCAAAAACAACCCCTTACAAAACACACACACACACACACACACACACACACACACACACACACACACACACACACTATTCTGAAATCTTCTGTCTGATGTTCTATAAAATAAAATCCGAGCTATGATCACCGCGTTTCCAGTTCATAATATCACGTTTCCGACTGAAGTGGGCAACAAAAATGTCATTTAATAAAAATGATGAATGATGTAAATTACAGAAAACAATAATCTCAGCTTTCCTAAAACCGTACGTGCACCTTATATGCATACAACCTGCGATTGTACCATTAGGCAACATTGGGGCCCTGCCAAACACAAACATGGGATTTATTCACAGGGGTTAGTTAATTTATTTAAATAAAACTTAAACCTCGAACAAGGCATCTGCCCTTTTGAAGAAAATCAAACTCACATTTCATTCATTCAGTCAACCAGCATAGATTTGGTGATTGATTTCTTCCAGTGTCGGCCGACCCCACATACAGGTGACAATAAATCCACAGCAGGCTAATGTATCATATCAATTCAAGTTAAATCAGTTATTCCCAGTGTTCCTGCTGTGTCCTCTCCTCTGTGATCGCCAACGATGAGCGGGTAAAGTCTCCGGAGATCGCATTACGGTTCCCCCAGACTACGGCATTAGCGCCATGCGCGGTTCAGAAGTTTGACTTGTGCCAGTCTTTTAGTAATCATGGTGGCAAAGACGAGACCAATGAGGACACTGCTGATTAGGATGTAATCGTAATCGTCCTTTAATACGTCAAACTGCTTGGAGGGATAAACTCGCGTCTGGTAGATGTCCAGGCCGTAGGCAACGACCTGCGGGAAAATACAAAATGTAAAGTCAAAGGCTTGCATGGTGGCCCAGAGAACGAAACGCGCCAGGGGCGGATCACTCACCAGGCACGTAGACTCCAGGCCGGATGGAGCAGTGTAAATCCCCCTCATCCGGGACACAGTTTGGTTGTAGTTTATGAAACGTTCGGCATGAATCTGAATGTCAGGCGTGTAAGGGATCAAGTTCTCTTCTCTGCAACATAAAGAACGGAAATTATTATTGAAGGATGTGCGTTTAGCGGCCAGTCGCGGCTGAATGCGCATAAGTGAGCATTAGCCTGGGACTTCAACAAAAACAAAACTCACTGACGTCAGACAGAACACAGCGAGAGTAATCGTAATGGTATCTATCGTCGTTTCTATGTCTGACCTTGTGTACTCTGTGGGGATCTCAGGACGGCGGGGGTCCAGCAAGGCTTTGGGAAGGGAAAGGATAGCCCCTGATGGAAGTCCAACTGCAGAAATGAATGAGATTTAGGATTATCGCCATTCACTGCAGGAAATCTCTCCAGCTTCATTCCCTGGAACTCATCACATCAGTAGGAACCTTCAGTAATTACAACTGGGAAAGACCCTGTCACTGCGCCACACGTGGCCCTCACAAAGCACCGGCATGCACTATCCGCACGCGTTCCCTTCCTGCAGTAATAGTGGCTCTTTTAGGGCTACACACGTCATCCAGCATGGACCTGCAACATTCATTCCTAGTACTGAGAATACTATTAGCGGAGCACACATTCAGGGGTGTAGCCAGAACTTTGTGGGGCCCCATAGCAACATTTTCAAGGGGCCTCCACCCCCAATGTTTCTAGAGAGTCACCTCTCTCTGCAGCAGTTGCTCTATGCCCTATTGTTTTATGAACCATAGTAGTGCCTTCTTTCACAATATGCCACATTGTAGAGCTCCCAAATCACATTATGCCAGTGTCCTAAGTACATATTGTCACATTGAAGTGCCTCCAGTTCATATTATGCCACATTTTAGTGCCTTCAGTTCATATTATGCCACCTTGTTATGGCCCCGGTTCATTTTATGCCACAGGATATTGCCACAGTTCATATTATGCCACACTGTACTGCCCACCGTTCATTTCGTACAACATTCCAGCGCCCCCATTTCATGCCACATTAGTGCCCTCCAGTTCATATTATGCCACACTATAGTGCCTCCACTTCATATTGTGCCACAGTTCATAAAACACATTACAGTGCCCTGTTCATATTATGCCACATTACAGTGCCCTCTTACCATTACAACATCCACCATACATACCACTCACTGAAAATGTAATGTCACCCCATTCAGACCGGTTAACAGGTCAGACCAAATTGTTCCAGATCCAGGCCCCCTAAGCCCCATAGCGATGGCACCCCCTGCACCTATTATAGCTACACGCATTGCTGATAATTACTGAGGATGTGACGACTGGTAATGCCACGTTCGGTAATTGTTGACTGCATAGCACGGATGGCTGAAGGGAAGATATAGGATTGCTGCAGGACATGCGGGAGGTGAGGCCTGTCCAAGGAACTGAAGCTTGTGCTGTTATACTGTTCAGTGCCTTCATAAAGCTCCAAGACAGTCAGCTCGTTTCGGCGAGCCTTGCTGTTCCAATACTGGTACTGTGGGGAAATGAGGAGATGGGCTGTAGTTGGAGGAAAGAGTGAATTAAAGGACAGGAGAGGGGAAGATGATTGATAATTCCATCTTACCACCACCCAGTTCTCAGAGTGGACAACGTGGACAGGACCTTTGGCCTTTCTCTGCATTGATGAGTGGATGATGCGTCCCGTAACCCCATCAATGAGATAGATTTCTATGAAGCAGCGGTCAGGATGAGTGTCTGTGCTTTCCATCACAAGTACCAACAAATTGGGATTCAAATACTACAATAAATGAAAATCGTAAAAGGTCTGTCAGGTTCCTCAATGCCACAATAATCTTCTAACATAACCATGTAGAGTTATTATCGTAAGAGCTTGGCCCACCAGAAACCCTGAGAGAGCTTGGCCCACCAGAAACCCTGAAAGAGCTTGGCTCACCAGAAACCCTGAAAGAGCTTGGCTCACCAGAAACCCTGAAAGAGCTTGGCCCACCAGAAACCCTGAAAGAGCTTGGCCCACCAAAAACCATGAAAGAGCTTGGCCCACCAAAAACCATGAAAGAGCTTGGCCCACCAGAAACCCTGAAAGAGCTTGGCCCACCAGAAACCCTGAAAGAGCTTGGCCCACCAGAAACCCTGAAAGAGCTTGGCCCACCAGAAACCCTGAGAGAGCTTGGCTCACCAGAAACCCTGAGAGAGCTTGGCCCACCAGAAACCCTGAAAGAGCTTGGCTCACCAGAAACCCTGAAAGAGCTTGGCCCACCAGAAACCCTGAAAGAGCTTGACCCACCAGAAACCCTGAAAGAGCTTGGCCCACCAGAAACCCTGAAAGAGCTTGGCCCACCAGAAACCCTGAAAGAGCTTGGCCCACCAGAAACCCTAAAAGAGCTTGGCTCACCAGAAACCCTGAAAGAGCTTGGCCCACCAGAAACCCTGAAAGAGCTTGGCTCACCAGAAACCCTGAAAGAGCTTGGCTCACCAGAAACCCTGAAAGAGCTTGGCTCACCAGAAACCCTGAGAGAGCTTGGCCCACCAGAAACCCAGAAAGAGCTTGGCTCACCAGAAACCCTGAAAGAGCTTGGCTCACCAGAAACCCTGAAAGAACTTGGCCCACCAGAGTCCCGCACAGGGTGCAGAAGTCACTGTCCTAACCTTGTACAGAACGCTGCGATCACCCATAACTCGCCCCTGAGAGTGAACGTGCTCATTGGAGCGTTTTCCCTTTATAACGGTAATCCTTTGGATTTCTGGGGGGAGCAGGATTTCCCAGATCTCCTCTGTGGACAGGTCCTGGAAGAAGAAATTTGCATTTAAGACAAACATCCCAACGAACGGGACAGTCATAATGTAAATAAGGGTTCGACGAGTTCCCCCACTGCTTCATACCTTGTGTAGGTTGAGTCCGGTCAGTTTGCCTTTCTCGGTATCCACCAGGTAGAAGAAGATGGTAGAAGACAGCTCCTGCAATTGCTGCAGAACGTTCTTTGTGGCTGGGAAGGGGATGACCTGGGAGGAGGATTGAAGAGTTATCTCAGACTGGTCTAACAGTATAAATGCCTTTTACAGGAGCCAAGAAAACACAGACAATTATCACCGAATTTATTATTGCTGCCAGACTGACTATAATTGACTCATAATTGTGGGGAGGAGACAGATAAAGGAGCATATTAGCAGTATAAAAAGACAGCTCTTTACTTATAGGAGTTTCTTTCTGATAGAAGAGGCATCTTGAGTATGTCCTGTCCCATTACATCTTTTCTGAACAGTTTTTAAAAGTAACTGAGCAAACCCTTTAAAAATTAGGCAAAAAAAAAAAAAAAAAATAAGAAAAAAAGTCCCATGTACGGGAGGCAATTATATAATCCTGTCTGCTCTCTATACATCTACCCAACACAGGCTCTCACTGCAGTATATAGCACTTCCCCTCCTTCTCGTCCCACCTTGTGCTGATCGTCCAGCAGGAGAAGCACTTTGGCGTAGTCGTGATCCATTACGGGGAGCAGCAGGGATTGCAGGATGGGTCGCTGGAGAGGAGGAGGCGGCGTCATCTGACTCAACTTTCCGAATATAGGGTTGAAGACATAGAGGGAACTCATTGTCGTCTCCTGGAACATAAAACAGAAATCTTTCTGCATTTCGGGGTGACGGACAGGTACAGTTACAACATCAATGAACAGCTCCACATGTTACTGATGGGATGTAGTTGTATTGCCGTTGAATAGGATGCTTGGTACCGATATACCGCCGCCGAAATCCCACCGCCCGGCATAATGCCGACGCCGATATCCCAAAGGAAATCAGGATAACAGCGTCGGCATCCCGAAAGTCCAGACCCGGGTATTTGTTAGTTTCCCCGGGGAGGGGGGGGAGAGGAGTTAGGCTACGGGGAGGGGGGGTTAGGCACCACCCCCAGGAGGGTTGCGTTTAGGGTGCACCACAGGGGGGAGGTTAGGGTTAGGCACCACTAAGAGACGGTTAGGATACTTACCAGCCCGGGATCTTCAGCGTTCAGGCTTCTGGCGTCGGTATTTGAACCGGCGGCTATTCAGCCTGCCTGCATCTCATACCCATTCCGTAACCAATCACATCTATTAAAACGCGTTGAGGATATTGCCTGACTGACTGCAATACAATGATACAGAGACATCGGAATGCACAGGAGGTCTTACCTTGTCCTTTACCAGCAGGGTGCACTGAGGAGGGTGAGGAAAGTGGGCAGTTGTTCTCTGTACAAGCAGCTTGAAGGAGGCACCTGGCTGAACGCCTGGCAGGTAGAACTTCCACAGGATGCTGCCCGAGCTGCTCTCAATACCAAAGAGCTGTAAAACAGGAGAATATGAGAGTTACACCAGCAGAACCGACGTCGCACCAGCTGCACCGGGCCCGAACCCCCTTCTCACCTTCCCAGAGGACGTCACCACCACCATCATCTTCTGCAGGTTGAAGTCGTCCCTGGCCAAAGTGTCCATGTTGATCTCACTGCGGATCTGGCTGCGCGGCTTACGGGCGTCGCAGAACATCTTCCACAAGTGGGCGCTCCAGGACTGCAGCAAAATCAACTGCGAGGACAAACGTTTCAGCACCATTCCCAGCAATCCATCTGAAATCGGGGACATGAGTACGGAGAATATTAACCCCTTCATCATCTACTTTGTAGCTCTGCGAAAAGATATTGTTTCTATGTGCTGGTCAATGAGAATAACATTTGTATTTGAGTTTCAGAGTACATTTTATATGATCTTGGTACAAGTAACATTTCCTTTTGGTAACATTTAAATGAACCGTCTTTAGGTCACAAAAAAGCAAGTACACGTTGGTAAGGTTTAAACAGCAGGTTGGGCGAGTTTAGGATACTGACCGACAAGTGTCTGTTTCCTAACCCTGTCGGGATCCTGTTCCCGTCCCGTTTGTAGGAAATGCAACTGCCTAATAAGTTATGCAAATAGGGGGATTTTACTTTTTTCGTGCTATCAACGGTCTAGATAGTGGATTATCTGCGACAGAACAAGGCGGCGTTTACCTTGTATAGCTGGTTCCAGGCAGCACAAACAAATAAGAGTAAAAAAAACAGTAAAATACAAGTATAAGCAAGGAAATGGCCTAAGATGTCCATGCAGGAACCTCTAGATGTCCCACATTCTGTACCTGCTTTCTTGCCAAACTCCCCTTCCAGCTCGGCCTGGGCCCCGGTTAGAGGTAAATCGACCATTTCCATAGTGACCACATCCGCCAGCGACTCCTCTCGCAGCCACAAGACCTTCCCTGTGGAAAGCAGGAGACTGTGAGAAGATGAGCACACACAATGGAAGCGATACAGAGAGAGAGGGAGAGAGAGAGAGAGAGGGAGAGAGAGAGAGGGAGGGAGGAAGGGAGGGAGGAGGGGGAGAGGGAGAGAGAGACTGGCGTCAGCAATGACCTGGCTGGTACAGGAACAGGAGCTGGTTGTCCTCTGACTGCACCAGAGCTCGGTAACCCACAGAGTCGTCTTTTTTCAGGAAGAGCTGGAGGAACAGCTGCAAACACAGAACGGTGTGAGACTGGCAGAAAGCGGCACACAAAGCTAAGACGCGGTACGACCAGATGTCACACTCACGGCATCGGGCCTCACGCAGCTCTGCTCCAATGTGAAGGTCAGCGTGGTGTCTAGGAGCCGCCGCCCACTGTCCGCCATGTACAGGCTGATGGCAAAGGTCTGTCCGGGGCACGGCACGGCATCCTGCACCGAGGGAACAGGCAGGACAAAAGAAATACAATGACTTGTAAGATGTGGGCATTAACTAATATAAATATATATATATATATATATACACACACACACACACAGAGTTGGGACTTACCTGAGGGCAGCTCAGTCCTGGTGGGATCTCTGTTGCCATTTGCTGTGTTAAAAAATAAATTAAATAAGAGGACAACAAACAATGGTGCATGGTGCCGCAATACAAGTAGAAAATATACAAGTTTAAAGGCTCGATCCAATTAGGTGCGAATGGCGAGTTTGTTTCTTTAAACTCGCACACATCGCCGCGAAGCGCGCTCCCGAGAATTCTCCAATCCAATTAAAAATGCCTATTCGCACGACTCGCAGCGGAGGGGTGCGAACTGACTGCCAAATGAGATTTGTGATAAATGCATGAAAATGTGGGGAGACCATCCTGGACCCCTCAAAATGGATAATTTCTTTAGCAGGACCCTATAGACGGCTATTTGTGGGAATTAGGAAGTTACTGTAGGTTTTTAAATGGTGACAAATGGCTGATTTGTGTTTTGTTTTTTAAAATGCAAGAAAATGATAAAAAACAAACTTTTTTAGTTTAATCTCAAACGAATTAAACGAAAAATGCACAAAAAAATGTAGGAAAAAAGGTGATTTTGGGGTACTTTGAGGGCACCTTGAGAAATGGAAAAAAAAAAATGATAAAACCAATTATTTTTCAACTAAAAATTTATTGTAATTAAATTCGGGGTGCCGAAACTAACAAAAAAGTTGATTTTGGGGTAATGTGAGGACATTTTTTTTTTTACCCCCAAAAAATGACATGTAATTAATTATTGGACTAAATAAGCCAATTAGAAACTTCCAATTGCCTAATTGGGGACGTCCAAGGGGTTCAGCACGGTGTCCCAACATTTTAACCTTAAAATAAAGATTTTACCCTCCACCTCTCACCCTCAGGGAGGTGCGAGTGAAAAGTTGCGAATTCAGTCTGACTGATACAGTGCGAGTTGCTGATTGGATTGCAATATTAATATGCTATGCGAATTCAAAGTGAAAATAGCACCTCGCAATTCGCACCTAATAGGATTGACCCCTATGTGTCTGAAAGATGATAAAGGACTACTGGATACATGGTGTAAATAATAAAGCACGCTATAAATATCACCAGGGAAGCGCTAAATGGTGCTCCAAATCATGTGGCAGCGCCACCTACAGGCTTTCAGAAACGCGTCAGTCCACTAGAGGGCGCTTTAACACATCACATACATGTAGCTCTCTTTACAACCCTTTTACACCAATATATGAATTGCACCGAGGTATATTAGCATAGCTGTCATGTGGTTGTTAATATGCAATATACTGCGTTAGCTGTACAACTAACTACAATGTATTTCTGTACTATGAATTGTGCCTATAACAATCATACTATAATGGATTATTAATAGTATATGCATTAAACTTCAAACCGTCACTCCGGGTCTCGCACCAAAGGGAGCGTGCTGTCGATGTTGAGTGACAGCACGCCCCCTTTGGTGGGCGGGCTGGGGGGGTGGCTGCCCAAACGGAGGCGTTCCCATGTGAAAGCCTACCGTTTGGGGCCGGCCCCACTGACATCACAAGTGATGTCAGTGGAGAGATTCCGGCTCTGTTAGAGCCGAAATCTCTCTGGGGCTTGCGGCAACGAGACCCTACCACAAGGGTCTCGTCGCAAGCCCGATGGTCGCGATGGTCTTGACCATCGCGACCATCTTCCTGGCCGCTCGCTATAGCTGTGGGTGGTCACCCACAGCTATGCGAGTGGCCAGGAGGCCATTGGAAAAAAAAAAAAAAAAAAAGACCGGCCCCGATTCAGAGCGGGCGCTCTGTCAGAGCGTCCGGCTCTGAATCAGGCCCTCAGTGTGGCCACCAACAGCCACTTGGCTTTGCTGTGGGTACGATATGTAGGTGTACGCATCACACTGACCGTATCAGTCTTGCACTGCATCACCGCTGCTACAGTCTTGTCCGCCGTGGAAGCAAAAGTTACCAGAGACACCTGAAAGAGAAGATTTTATTGTTAAAGTGTATGAAAAACTTGGACCAGTTCTTCCACTGGGAGGGGAAATGGGTCTGATCCGAGAGGACTGTCCATCTAGCAGGACCCAGGACTAGTTCTACCACTGGGATGGGAAATGTGTCTGATCCGAGAGGACTGTCCATCTAGCAGGACCCAGGACTAGTTCTTCCAATGGGAGGGGAAATGTGTCTGATCCAAGAGGACAGTCCATCTAGCAGGACCCAGGACTAGTTCTACCACTGGGAGGGGAAATGGGTCTAATCCGAGAGGACTGTCCATCTTGCAGGACCCAGGACTAGTTCTACCACTGGGAGGGAAATGTGTCTGATCCGAGAGGACTGTCCATCTAGCAGGACCCAGGACTAGTTCTACCACTGGGAGGGGAAATGTGTCTGACCCGAGAGGACTGTCCATCTAGCAGGACCCAGGACTAGTTCTACTACTGGGAGGGGAAATGTGTCTGATCCGAGAGAACTGTCCATCTAGCAGGACCCAGGACTAGTTCTTCCAATGGGAGGGGAAATGTGTCTGATCCGAAAGGACTGTCCATCTAGCAGGACCCAGGACTCCTGTAACTCTACCAATGGGAGGGGAAATGTGTCTGATCCGAGAGGACTGTCCATCTAGCAGGACCCAGGACTAGTTCTTCCAATGGGAGGGGAAATGTGTCTGATCCGAGAGGACTGTCCATCTAGCAGGACCCAGGACTAGTTCTTCCAATGGGAGGGGAAATGTGTCTGATCCGAGAGGACTGTCCATCTAGCAGGACCCAGGACTAGTTCCATCACTGGGAGGGGAAATGTGTCTGATCCGAGAGGACTGTCCATCTAGCAGGTCCCAGGACTAGTTCTACCACTGTCTGATCCGAGAGAACTGTCCATCTAGCAGGACCCAGGACTAGTTCTACCACTGGGAGGGGAAATGTGTCTGATCCGAGAGGACTGTCCATCTAGCAGGACCCAGGACTAGTTCTACCACTGGGAGGGGAAATGTGTCTGACCCGAGAGGACTGTCCATCTAGCAGGACCCAGGACTAGTTCTACCACTGGGAGGGGAAATGGGTCTAATCCGAGAGGACTGTCCATCTTGCAGGACCCAGGACTAGTTCTACCACTGGGAGGGGAAATGTGTCTGATCCGAGAGGACTGTCCATCTAGCAGGACCCAGGACTAGTTCTACCACTGGGAGGGGAAATGGGTCTAATCCGAGAGGACTGTCCATCTAGCAGGACCCAGGACTAGTTCTACCACTGGGAGGGGAAATGTGTCTGATCCGAGAGAACTGTCCATCTAGCAGGACCCAGGACTAGTTCTTCCAATGGGAGGGGAAATGTGTCTGATCCGAAAGGACTGTCCATCTAGCAGGACCCAGGACTCCTGTAGCTCTACCAATGGGAGGGGAAATGTGTCTGATCCGAGAGGACTGTCCATCTAGCAGGACCCAGGACTAGTTCTTCCAATGGGAGGGGAAATGTGTCTGATCCGAGAGGACTGTCCATCTAGCAGGACCCAGGACTAGTTCTTCCAATGGGAGGGGAAATGTGTCTGATCCGAGAGGACTGTCCATTTAGCAGGACCCAGGACTAGTTCCATCACTGGGAGGGGAAATGTGTCTGATCCGAGAGGACTGTCCATCTAGCAGGTCCCAGGACTAGTTCTACCACTGTCTGATCCGAGAGAACTGTCCATCTAGCAGGACCCAGGACTAGTTCTACCACTGGGAGGGGATATGTGTCTGATCCGAGAGGACTGTCCATCTAGCAGGATATTAATCTGAGGGGAGCGCGGCTCCCCCTCCTCACACGGTACTGAGCTCACCTGAGAAAAGTCGCGCAGCGGTGTCAGGACGCCATCTCGGTACTGCATTAAAAGGAAGCGGCGTGGAGAAATCTGAAGGAAAAACTGTGGCAGCGTTGACCCTGCCACACTGCGGGGAGCGGTGATAATACCGAGCTCTGTGATGTCATCAGCCACCTCCACACCCAGGGACTACATTGTAAAACAGGTAGACAACTTAGCAGTCATTCCTCTCACAAAAAGACACAAAACCAATTACTTATTATAAAGGTATAACTTTCAGATACACATTTTCAGGGACAATTTAAAACAAATAATCTTCTTGTAACATACACAGTTATATACGTAGCCTTTTCCAGACCTTGACCAAGGTGTGACGGCTGTACTTAGCTACGCCACTTGGAGCTACTGTTCTCTGGTAGACACTATAGGCGAAGAAGGTTTACTTTCTACAGTGGTTTGGTGCTCAGATAATAAAAATGAACGTTCTAAAGATTTACAGTTGTACCAAATACTTTAAAGGTTTTTAAATGTTAACATACTTGGGGGCAGATTAATTTTTTAAGATAGTAGGATAGTAAGATATTATAATGCGATGGAGAGGAACGGGTATCTGACCTGCAGGCGATGCCGAGTGGTTTCCTCACCAGACTCTAGAGACAGTGTGTGGAGAGAAGCCGTCTCTGTGTCTGTACAGACTAGGACACTGTCGGCGACCACCCCACACGTCCCCTGAAGAGTGCGGAGCCAAGGAGCTGACACCTGGACCTGGGGAGATATAACGCATAATGGTCAGGAGGTGATCAGGCCTGTCACACCACTGGTTTAAAGACTCTCTCCAGCTGACCTGCTGAGTGACAGATCCATCTTCTATGCTGTACGTCAGGATCCGGATGTAACTGTGGGGGAGAATGCCAACCACATGGACTTGCCCCTTGTAGGAGGAGTGCAGCAGCTGGTACTGCACGGTGCCACTTGTAGAAAGACAAGAGGTGGAGATCAGTACATACACACACAGACACACACACACACAGACACACACACTTGTTTCAGCTTTATCGCCACCTAGTGGTGGAGCTATTTGCAACAGCAGCTGCACTGTAGCAAACATGATTAGAATGTACCTATTTCCTATAAATTGCCTCATGCCTCAGCACCTCGAAATACACTTGCACACTTCAAGATTAAAATCTAATCTATAAACACCTGTCAATTTGCTTCATTCAATAAGTGAGGTAAAGACACTAATGATAATTATATATACACAACTATAGATCATTGTTGGATTTAAAGCAAAATAAATAGTTTGGTGCCATCTGCTTAACCCCCCCTCCAATAAAAATTATAAATCATGCTGGGAGTTGTAGTTATGAGCCATTAGCATATACAGAACTTCCAATGACGTATATATGATCCAATCACTTTTTTATTTTTTCACATGATACTTACCTGTCAGGGAGAGATTCGGCCCATTTTTGGTGCCCGTTGGACAGATAATGGAGAGACAGAACCGATGCTTTTAGTACCGCAATGTATCTCGCCGTGTCCTGAGTGCCAGCAAAACCAGCTGCCTGAAAACTGAGACAACGTGAAGGAGACACCATTAAAGTGGAGACATTGTCTGCGCGCAGCGGAGGCTGACATTTTGTGAGTGACATTGAACACTGGTTCAGCTCAAAAATTAACTGTCCATGTGATGCATATACTTAAAAGAAAAAAAATACATTTATGATGCAATAAGTATATATTCTGCCAGAATTATATCTACTGAGAACACAGGATTACTAGGAGATTGTGGATTTTTATATCAAAAGGCTAGTAAGGGAAAGTCAGGTAGGTGGATATTTACTGCCTTTATAATGGTTACTTACCTGCCAGGTTCTAGAACAGCCTCCCAATTCAGACCGCCAATGTTAGTCTCCCAGGACCGCAAAACACGACCCCCTGATATCGTAAGGGCATCTGAAGTACATACACATTAAAATAGACAGAGTGAAACTTTCCTTCAATATCATCTGGAAACTGTGTTTTGGAAGCTAATCCAGCCTACGCTGTCATTCCATGTAAATCTGGCCTCCGGGAACCATCTTTTAAAAAGCTTGGTACACACTAGGCCAACGAGTCGGCCATTTAGCCGACCTGTCTAAGGATTGGTAAGTGTATAGGCACTTACCAATCGTCCGCCCGATGTGTCAAGTTTGACGTCACAACTAGGCAGGCATTTAAGTTTGCTCACCCAGCAGAGCTGTCACTCACCGCCAGGTCCCTGCAGCACGTGTGCGGGCGATCGGTACATAGCACGTACACACCAGCAGATGCACCGATATATCTTCATCTACTGTCCTGCATATCCACTGTACACACTAGCAGATTCACTCACTATAGATATATCGCCCGTTCAATGGAATGGGAGATCTATATATATATATATATCTCAGTGTTTATCCTACCTTAGAGTGTACGGAAGATTTCATTGACCATGGCAGGAGCAGCAGTGCAGAGATACTTATGGTGTCCATCTGCACAATCGAGGAGACTAATTAGGGGTTTGTGACCACCTCCCTATTCCCAGCCATATTGTTAACGCGTATGGGAACTGTTGAGACCCCCAAAGATATAACCCGCTAGGCCACGCCCCCCAGCCATTGTATTATGAGGACATTGCAGGACAGAGACAAAGATAAAGGTATTCTACTGAGGAGTAAATGCTGCAAGAAGAAGTAATAATATGTTAGAGAAGCCACAGAATTCCCTGCAACAAGAATGTATGTGTAACCCCAGGGAATGTACATCAACGGCCCCTAGGGAAAATCACTCACCTTGACCATACATGAGAAGAATATCTACGGTTCCTTCTGCCGTATCCTTATCAACATGACGCCACACTAAATTACAGGGAAAGAAAAGTATGGAACTTGGTATATATGTAGCTGTACACTTTCTACTATCTGGGCAGTAGGAGGAATTAATCTCCCAATAACCTGATGCTGGGATTATTAGTACTAAAGAGAATTGCAATACAGGAAACACAAAGGAAAATTACTTCCTATTACCCATCAGATGGTTTCTACAGATTCTTCTATGCCGACAGTGTAAATGTATTAAAATGAAACATGATGACAAAGAGAGGATAAACCATCCCAATATTTCTCAGTGAAAGCAAAGCGCACAATGAACACTTGTGCCAACGTGCCTTCTATCTATTCAGGTCTGTATTCACTAATATCATTTTTTCACAAAAAAAACACAACATGCAACTCACAAATATCCCCTGTGCGCGAGTTCAAGGCCACAACAACGTTCTTCTCAGTGGCTGCGATGAGTTTCTTTGCTCCTTGTCCAGACTCCAGCGCAGCGAATTTCAGCCGTCCCACATATTGCTGTCTCCTGCGGACAGAGGGGAAGACGGCATCAAATAACTCTGGGTGTGCAACCAGCCGGACTGGGATTATCATTGTAGCCGTACAAGAAGCGTCACCATCAACACAGGGAAATGAGGAGTTATATTTGTAGATGTATTATGAATGGCTCCTATATTACCGTACACAACATAACTACAGATGTATCTGAAACTAATAGTACATGTACGTAGGCTATGTGACAATATGATGTATTATATAATTTACCTCCCCTCATCCAATATGCCAAAGCAAGGATGGAAGAGGACAGTTACAATATATTGTTTTAGAAATAAGGTACCTGGTAATAATGGTAATTATGAAAATAAAGAGAACTGATAATAGAGATGCTGATGATAATTCTGATGATAATAAACAGAGATACGGCCTCCACCTCTCCTCCTCCCATCCAGCGCCCCCATATCTCAGATATTGGCTCCCTCCTCTCCTTCCTCTATGCCCCATCCCGCAGTGATCTTATCAGCTCCGTCATCGCCCAATATCACCTGTACGCCGATAACTCCCAATTTACTATTCTTCCCGTGTAGCCAGCTGACCTACTGGCCTCTAATCTTGGATGCCCCAGTGCTTCCCCAGCAGCTGACAATACCTCCCATGCTCTGCTCCCCAAGTCCGCTGCCTGGAAGCCATCGTTGATTATGCTCTCCCATTTTCCCCATATTGAATCTCTCTCCCTTATCATTACTTCTCACGCACGGCTCCAGGCTACCGTTACCTCCATCTACCTCTGTTTCCCACCGTGTAAACACCTCTTTCACAAGCAATAAGACATTCATTCAACCTCTAAATGGGGTGTTAAAACTCTCCCCTTCCTGCCAGCATGCCACCCCCTCTCCTCCATATCTAGAACCCCTACCCCCACCCTCTATGGGGGGGGAGTTAATTCAATTGGGGGCGATGCTCGCAATGCACCATTGGAACGCCGGCAACTGTACACCCTTCATCTCCCCAATATCGTCCCTGTGTCACGCATTTTTATCTGCAGCCCCACACAGCTATATAATAGATTGAACGGGCAGCACTCCTCAAAATACTTGTATATAATCAGCAATGCTGGTGCCCACCAGTGCCGCCGGGCACAGCTCAGGCAGAACAGAAAATAGAACCCAACGGAACGGCCGCACTCAATGCATAAATGAAGACTCTGCAGGCAAGGTTAGTTACCAACGTTTCAATACATTGCACCCTGACAAAAATGTATTTATTTTTTATTTATGTATTGAGACTTTGGTAACTAACTTTGACTGCAGTCTTCATTTATACATTGAGTGCGGCCGTTCCGTTGATCAACCTGACTTGTAGTTAAACCCTCTGTGTCACATATATTCCATCTAGAATGTAAGCTCTCCGGATCTCGCCACCACATGATTTGCAGGTTACAATTAGGTGTATTTGTACTTTCTGAAGCAGCCTAGGACTATATATATATATAGATAGATAGAGAGAGAGAGAGAGAGACAGCTTTGCTCTGTTGTTATATGTTCCACCCCTATGTACGGCGCTGCTGAAGCCTTGTGGTGCCATATAAATATGATAGATGATGAGAAGGAGAAGAGGGACATCAATGGTAAGGATGAGGATTGACATACCTATTATTACTAATAATAACAACAACAATAATAATAATAATAATAATAATAATAATAATAATAATAATGCATATAATAGAGATAATGATGATGACCGGGCAGAGGGTACTGCCAGGCTCCATGCCCTGACTGGGGCGATGGTCACCTAACCCCTGGGGTGCTCTGACACTACCAGCTGTCTCAGCCCCCAGCACTCACCAGTCGAACTTCCCCACCTGGTCCTCGTACACGGCGGCGCCCAGTGACAGGGAGCCCAGAAGCAGCAGCAGCAGCAGCTCACACGCAGCCGCCATGACAGAGAGAGGCCGGCGGCTACACCTCCAGTCACCACCGAGTTCCCGGCTGCTGCAGACAGAGCGCCCACACAGTACCACAGAGACAGGACGGTCTACCTGCCATAGACGTGGAGTTAGGGCCAGAGCGCCAGTGCGGTAGGCATCATCAGCGCCAGCTCCGTCACTGCGAGGTACCCGGATACTGGGCGGTGCAGGCAGTGTGGCGGGCAGCCCCGCTATCCCATCATGCAGCGCGAGGCCGGGGGTCCTGACACGGCACATGCTGCTTCCTGAGTCCCGAGCACCACGTGAGTGACAGAGCGGAGCCCGGACAGCAGACAGCAGACAGCATGCCGAAATCCAAGCGGGACAAGAAGGGTGAGCCGGTCCCCGGGGGTGCACCACTGACCGGCACAATGTCCAGCTATATAACCTAAATGCCCAGTATCCAGCTATATAACCTATATGCCTAGTTATATAACCTAAATGCCCAGTGTCCAGCTATATAACCTAAATGCCCAGTGTCCAGCTATATAACCTAAATGCCCAGTGCCCAGCTATATAACCTAAATACCCAGCGCCCAGCTATATAACCTATATGCCCAGTGTCCAGCTATATAACCTAAATGCCCAGTGTCCAGCTATATAACCTAAATGCCCAGTGTCCAGCTATATAACCTATATGCCTAGTTATATAACCTAAATGCCCAGTGTCCAGCTATATAACCTAAATGCCCAGTGTCCAGCTATATAACCTAAATGCCCAGTGCCCAGCTATATAACCTAAATACCCAGTGCCCAGCTATATAACCTATATGCCCAGTGTCCAGCTATATAACCTATATGCCTAGTTATATAACCTAAATGCCCAGTGTCCAGCTATATAACCTAAATGCCCAGTGTCCAGCTATATAACCTAAATGCCCAGTGCCCAGCTATATAACCTATATGCCCAGTGCCCAGCTATATAACCTATATGCCCAGTGCCCAGCTATATAACCTATATGCCCAGTGCCCAGCTATATAACCTAAATGCCCAGTGCCCAGCTATATAACCTAAATGCCCAGTGTCCAGCTATATAACCTAAATGCCCAGTGTCCAGCTATATAACCTAAATGCCCAGTGCCCAGCTATATAACCTATATGCCCAGTGTCCAGCTATATAACCTATATGCCTAGTTATATAACCTAAATGCCCAGTGTCCAGCTATATAACCTAAATGCCCAGTGTCCAGCTATATAACCTAAATGCCCAGTGCCCAGCTATATAACCTAAATACCCAGTGCCCAGCTATATAACCTATATGCCCAGTGTCCAGCTATATAACCTAAATGCCCAGTGTCCAGCTATATAACCTAAATGCCCAGTGCCCAGCTATATAACCTAAATGCCCAGTGTCCAGCTATATAACCTAAATGCCCAGTGCCCAGCTATATAACCTATATGCCCAGTGTCCAGCTATATAACCTATATGCCTAGTTATATAACCTAAATGCCCAGTGTCCAGCTATATAACCTAAATGCCCAGTGTCCAGCTATATAACCTAAATGCCCAGTGCCCAGCTATATAACCTAAATACCCAGTGCCCAGCTATATAACCTATATGCCCAGTGTCCAGCTATATAACCTAAATGCCCAGTGTCCAGCTATATAACCTAAATGCCCAGTGTCCAGCTATATAACCTATATGCCTAGTTATATAACCTAAATGCCCAGTGTCCAGCTATATAACCTAAATGCCCAGTGTCCAGCTATATAACCTAAATGCCCAGTGCCCAGCTATATAACCTAAATACCCAGTGCCCAGCTATATAACCTATATGCCCAGTGTCCAGCTATATAACCTATATGCCTAGTTATATAACCTAAATGCCCAGTGTCCAGCTATATAACCTAAATGCCCAGTGTCCAGCTATATAACCTAAATGCCCAGTGCCCAGCTATATAACCTATATGCCCAGTGCCCAGCTATATAACCTATATGCCCAGTGCCCAGCTATATAACCTATATGCCCAGTGCCCAGCTATATAACCTATATGCCCAGTGCCCAGCTATATAACCTAAATGCCCAGTGTCCAGCTATATAACCTAAATGCCCAGTGTCCAGCTATATAACCTAAATGCCCAGTGCCCAGCTATATAACCTATATGCCCAGTGTCCAGCTATATAACCTATATGCCTAGTTATATAACCTAAATGCCCAGTGTCCAGCTATATAACCTAAATGCCCAGTGTCCAGCTATATAACCTAAATGCCCAGTGTCCAGCTATATAACCTATATGCCCAGTGCCCAGCTATATAACCTATATGCCCAGTGCCCAGCTATATAACCTAAATGCCCAGTGCCCAGCTATATAACCTAAATGCCCAGTGCCCAGCTATATAACCTATATGCCCAGTGCCCAGCTATATAACCTATATGCCCAGCTATATAACCTATATGCCCAGCTATATAACCTATATGCCCAGCTATATAACCTATATGCCCAGCTATATAACCTATATGCCCAGCTATATAACCTATATGCCCAGCTATATAACCTATATGCCCAGCTATATAACCTATATGCCCAGCTATATAACCTATATGCCCAGCGCCCAGCTATATAACCTATATGCCCAGTGCCCAGCTATATAACCTAAATGCCCAGCTATATAACCTAAATGCCCAGTGCCCAGCTATATAACCCAAATGCCCAGTGCCCAGCTATATAACCCAAATGCCCAGTGCCCAGCTATATAACCCAAATGCCCAGTGCCCAGCTATATAACCCAAATGCCCAGTGCCCAGCTATATAACCCAAATGCCCAGTGCCCAGCTATATAACCTAAATGCCCAGTGCCCAGCTATATAACCTATATGCCCAGTGCCCAGCTATATAACCTATATGCCTAGTTATATAACCTAAATGCCCAGTATCCAGCTATATAACCTAAATGCCCAGTGCCCAGCTATATAACCTATATGCCCAGTGCCCAGCTATATAACCTATATGCCCAGTGCCCAGCTATATAACCTATATGCCCAGTGCCCAGCTATATAACCTATATGCCCAGTGCCCAGCTATATAACCTAAATGCCCAGTGCCCAGCTATATAACCTATATGCCCAGTGCCCAGCTATATAACCTATATGCCCAGTGCCCAGCTATATAACCTATATGCCCAGCTATATAACCTATATGCCCAGCTATATAACCTATATGCCCAGTGCCCAGCTATATAACCTATATGCCCAGTGCCCAGCTATATAACCTATATGCCCAGTGCCCAGCTATATAACCTAAATACCCAGTGCCCAGCTATATAACCTATATGCCCAGTGTCCAGCTATATAACCTATATGCCTAGTTATATAACCTAAATGCCCAGTGTCCAGCTATATAACCTAAATGCCCAGTGTCCAGCTATATAACCTAAATGCCCAGTGCCCAGCTATATAACCTATATGCCCAGTGCCCAGCTATATAACCTAAATGCCCAGTGCCCAGCTATATAACCTAAATGCCCAGTGCCCAGCTATATAACCTAAATGCCCAGTGCCCAGCTATATAACCTAAATGCCCAGTGCCCAGCTATATAACCTATATGCCCAGCTATATAACCTATATGCCCAGCTATATAACCTATATGCCCAGCTATATAACCTATATGCCCAGCTATATAACCTATATGCCCAGCTATATAACCTATATGCCCAGTGCCCAGCTATATAACCTATATGCCCAGTGCCCAGCTATATAACCTAAATGCCCAGTGCCCAGCTATATAACCTATATGCCCAGTGCCCAGCTATATAACCTATATGCCCAGCTATATAACCTATATGCCCAGTGCCCAGCTATATAACCTATATGCCCAGCTATATAACCTATATGCCCAGCTATATAACCTATATGCCCAGCTATATAACCTATATGCCCAGCTATATAACCTATATGCCCAGCTATATAACCTATATGCCCAGTGCCCAGCTATATAACCTATATGCCCAGTGCCCAGCTATATAACCTATATGCCCAGTGCCCAGCTATATAACCTATATGCCCAGTGCCCAGCTATATAACCTATATGCCCAGTGTCCAGCTATATAACCTATATGCCTAGTTATATAACCTAAATGCCCAGCTATATAACCTAAATGCCCAGTGCCCAGCTATATAACCTAAATGCCCAGTGCCCAGCTATATAACCCAAATGCCCAGTGCCCAGCTATATAACCCAAATGCCCAGTGCCCAGCTATATAACCTAAATGCCCAGTGCCCAGCTATATAACCTATATGCCCAGTGCCCAGCTATATAACCTATATGCCTAGTTATATAACCTAAATGCCCAGTATCCAGCTATATAACCTAAATGCCCAGTGCCCAGCTATATAACCTATATGCCCAGTGCCCAGCTATATAACCTATATGCCCAGTGCCCAGCTATATAACCTATATGCCCAGCTATATAACCTATATTCCCAGTGCCCAGCTATATAACCTATGCCCAGTGCCCAGCTATATAACCTATATGCCCAGTTATATAACCTATATGCCCAGTGCCCAGTTATATAACCTATATGCCCAGTGCCCAGCTATATAATCTATATGCCCAGTGCCCACCTATATGCCCAGTGCCCACCTATATGCCCAGTGCCCAGCTATATAACCTATATGCCCAGTGCCCAGCTATATAACCTATATGCCCAGCTATATAACCTATATGCCCAGTGCCCAGCTATATAACCTATATGCCCAGCTATATAACCTATATACCCAGTGTCCAGCTGTATAACCTACATACCCAGTGTCCAGCTGTATAACCTACATACCCAGTGTCCAGCTGTATAACCTATATACCCAGTGTCCAGCTGTATAACCTATATACCCAGTGTCCAGCTGTATAACCTATATACCCAGTGTCCAGCTGTATAACCTATATACCCAGTGTCCAGCTGTATAACCTATATACCCAGTGTCCAGCTGTATAACCTATATACCCAGTGTCCAGCTGTATAACCTATATACCCAGTGTCCAGCTGTATAACCTATATGCCCAGCTATATAACCTATATGCCCAGTGCCCAGCTATATAACCTATGCCCAGTGCCCAGCTATATAACCTATATGCCCAGTTATATAACCTATATGCCCAGTGCCCAGTTATATAACCTATATGCCCAGTGCCCACCTATATGCCCAGTGCCCAGCTATATAACCTATATGCCCAGTGCCCAGCTATATAACCTATATGCCCAGTGCCCAGCTATATAACCTATATGCCCAGCTATATAACCTATATGCCCAGTGCCCAGCTATATAACCTATATGCCCAGCTATATAACCTATATACCCAGTGTCCAGCTGTATAACCTATATACCCAGTGTCCAGCTGTATAACCTATATACCCAGTGTCCAGCTGTATAACCTATATACCCAGTGTCCAGCTGTATAACCTATATACCCAGTGTCCAGCTGTATAACCTATATACCCAGTGTCCAGCTGTATAACCTATATACCCAGTGTCCAGTAACTGATGATAAATTCTATAAGTTACTGGAATGTTCTGTGTGGGTGTGTATCTATGTATATATTTGTCTCCCTCCAGTGTCTCTAACAAAGACGACCAAGAAGGGTCTGCAGGTGAAGCAGAACCTGATAGAGGAGGTGAGTACTCTGGCTGCTAGGTGTACTATCGGATCGGTGCTGAGTTAGGCTGCCGGGTGTACTATCGGATGAGCGCTGAGTTAGGCTGCCGGGTGTACTATCGGATCGGTGCTGAGTTAGGCTGCCGGGTGTACTATCGGATCGGTGCTGAGTTAGGCTGCCGGGTGTACTATCGGATCGGTGCTGAGTTAGGCTGCCGGGTGTACTATCGGATCGGTGCTGAGTTAGGCTGCTGGGTGTACTATCGGATCAGTGCTGAGTTAGGCTGCCGGGTGTACTATCGGATCGGTGCTGGGTGTACTATCGGATCAGTGCTGAGTGCTGGCATGTTAGCTACTGTAAATGGGCATGTGTGCTGGGATTTCTGGCTGCCGTCATCCCTTCTCTCCTCACATCTTTCTCCTCCAGCTGCGGAAATGTGTGGACACCTATAAGTACCTGTTTGTGCTGTCTGTGGAGAACATGAGGAACAACAAGCTGAAGGATGTGAGGAACGCCTGGAAACACAGCCGGTACTTCCTCCGAATACTCCCTGTACTCCGGGTAACCTGGGCACATCAGAGCAGAGAGCACTCTGGGGGCTGCGCTAGGTTCTGACTGTCTGTTCTATAAAACGGACCTTCAGCTGAATGTGGTTTTATGTTTTACTTTAGGAGCATATAATACGTGGCACCTGCGCTGTCCGCAGAGATTGGTAGGCTGTAGTTGGCAGCTCGAGGGCCGCGGCCCCGTCTAGGAATATTGCCCCTCTTTCTGTTCTCTGGTCTGCAGTTTATTTTTTCTTAGACCTTTCCCCAGACTGAGTGGACCCGCGAGTATTCCACCTGTTTCCTGTAAGGTGATCCCCCAAAAACCCGACACCCTTTGCAGAGACTTATGACACAACTGTGCTGTTAGTTGGTCTTCAAACATGTTCTAAAATCTAGAAGTTATCCTGTTATTATGAGAGGACTGTTCGGAAATCCGCTTTAAAGTTTATTCCTATGACTCTTAGATTATTCTTCGGCAAGAACAAAGTGATGATCCTGGCTTTGGGGAAGGGCCCCTGTGACGAGTACAAGGATAATTTGCACAAGGTGAGATGCTGCCTTGCTCTGAGCCTGTCTGTGACCTCTGGCCGCTGTCACTGTAATACTGATATCTCTGTTCTCTTCTTTCAGCTGAGTAAGTGTCTGAAAGGAGAAGTCGGGGTCCTATTCACCAATCGCACAGAGAAAGAAGTTAAAGAGTAAGACAATATAGGGGGTCTTATTACTCCTTCTACATCGTGACCAGAATTGTGTAGTATCGAGCTGGACCCTCTCAGCAACCGGGCGAAGATAACACCCCCCAAAGCAAACTGTATACAAATAGATTTTTGTTTCAGGGTTAAAACTTATGGAAAAAAACACTTCTGTGGTTATTTCAGACTGTCCCAGAAAACCATCCTGAAATGTATTTTAGGGGGATACAAAATATGTGTGCGCTTAATGACAGCTCAGACACCAGGGATATAGCAGCATGGATGGGAGTAATAAATCTTGGTATGGGATAGCAGATTCTGCCCAGCTGTTAGGAGGAAGTCACTAGTGCAGTGGTTCCCAAACTGTGTGCTGCGACACCCTGGGGTGCCTCAGGTTGGTGGTCCGGCACCAAATCAAATTCTTTATGGTCACTGTAATGTAAATATGTGCACTAACCTGTCCACCACTATATAACTAAACCTAAGGATGACAGGTCAGCACAATTTACTTCACTACATCTTTTTCTGAATTTGTCAATAACAAACTTTCGGCTTAGGGGTGCCGTGAAAACACTGCTGGTACTCTAGGGCGCCGTGATTCAAAAAAGTTTGGGAACCTCTGCACTTGTGACAAGATGTGGCGTAATGCCATTAAATGTTGGCACCCTGATTGCTTGCTGATCTGCCGCTCTGTCTGGTCTGCAGAGGTTACTTTTCATGACCTGTCTCTTGCAGATGGTTTAATCAGTTTAAGGAGACAGACTTTGCCCGAGCTGGGAATAAGGCCACCTACGGGGTAGTCCTCGACGAAGGGCCGCTGGAACAGTTTACACATTCGATGGAGCCACAGTTACGGCAGCTGGGTCTGCCCACAACACTGAAAAAAGGTGAGCGCTTCTCTCCCGAGATAAGGATTGTGTTCTGTGCATGGGATAGGACAGTCTAGGGACCAATGCTACACAGGTAAAACTCGAGTCATTGGTTTGTGTCTAAAGGCCCTCACACACCTGCCGGACGGTGACATTCATGTTTAGAATCCCTGATTTGCTGATCCTGATCAAATTTTGGTTGGGGTCCACAAATCAGGGAAATTCAACATGTTGGATTTTACAGATACCCCAGCATCCTGGGGCTTTTAGTGAGAAACCATTCAAATCACTAATCTCTTTCCATTACACTGATTTGTTCTTGCAGGAGTGGTGACTCTTTTGTCAGACTACGATGTGTGTAAAGAGGGTGACACACTCACCCCGGAACAGGCTCGCATTCTGGTGAGTTATAGAGGTGGTTTTGTTACATCTGCAGATTGTAACCTTAGTTCAATCGTATTTGCCATGTCCCCAGTGTAAATATTACCCCCCTTCCTCTGTGACGATGATATTCCTACATCTAGTGTATTCTTGTTGCAGAAACTGTTTGGGTACCAGATGGCAGAGTTTAAAGTCACCATTAAGTCCATGTGGGAGGCAGAGACGGGTGCGTTCCAGAAGTTTTCGGAAGACTCTGAGAAGAGTGGAGATGAGATGGATGATGAGCCGGAAGATGAAGCTGTGGAGTGACTCCAGCCTGGGAAGAGCTGTGGCCACGTTCCTGTTGGAGCCACCTGTGCCTCCGGGTGCATTCCCGGATTAAGTGAAAACACCTGTCCCGGGAACTTCTGGGTAAAGACTCTGTTCCAGTGGGAAACAAAATAGTTCCTGTATTTTAACAGAAGACCTTTCTGATCGTGTGTATATATATATATATATATAACCTCATTGTTTTTACTCCTAATTGCTGCCGTGTTTTCAGGTCTTGGTTGCAGGTTAACGTTGCAGCTCTGCACAATTAACACAAGGTGCTCGCTGTGTGTACCTGCCCCAAAATCCTTCTACACACTATTGTTACCCATGTTCTCTGCTGCTTCCTAGGACTCGGCCCATCCTGTCTGACATCTGACTGGTTTCTTATGTCATGTTCCAGTTAGAAGTGCTGTCAGTGAAATCGGTGGAGACGAGTCCTATAGTAGAACTCTGGCTAATCTGATATCTCTCCCTAAGTCTATACAGACCCTTTTCGCACCTGTATGTGAGTGCTTGTATGTTGGTCTGTATGTATTCTGATAAAGTGACTGGGCCGTTGTATGATAAACTAGTTAATAAACCAGTCTGATTGCCCCTGTTTTGTACGTTATCTATTCTTCCCCACCATGATTCCTGAACCTAGAGGGGCAGTGAGTGACCAGCCCTCATTACAGGATATTCCAAACTGCTGTCCTACATTAATGAGGCAGAGAGCGCTGTTCTGATTATTTTTTTTATTTATGAAATATTTACTAATTTACAAATGCTTTATTGAGTAGAGGTTTGGTGTATAGCAACGTCAGCCGGTCCATGTTTTCCGGGGAAAGAGGCACTGTGGGTAATTACATAGAAATTACTAATAATTAGCGTGAACTAAATCCTGCGCAAGATCCTAGCGGAAGTAGTTTGGACAGTCGTGGGCGACCAGGTTCCAGGCCTCACCGAAGGCAGCGACTACAGGTGGGAGGAGGGGTCTGGTGTCAGCCAGGTTCTCAATCAGCTGCTGCACACTGGATATCCCCAGGATCACAGCGTCTCCCCGGCTCCCCTGAAGCAACAATAGGTCAGGTGAAGAATATACCGTTCTCTCATTATAGAAACTGACTGGACATTGTGACAAACTTGCAGTTTATGTATAAGAAATATTATTCTGCCCTATAGTGATCATTGTACGGTGGTAGCCTGAGCCCTGCCCCAAACAGTCCAATAGCAGAATGAATCTCTCAGTAATTTTATGGAAGCAAGTTACCATCTGTCTCCAGGAAAAGGTCATTGGTTTATCTTTGAAGATAGTATCTTAGTTAAAACAGTCCGTCTGCTAAGGGGGAGATGTATCAAACCAGGTGAAGTTACCTATAACAACCAATCAGCTCCTACCTATTATTTTAGAGACTGTACTTGATAAAATATAGCCAGGACATGGTGGTCATGGAGAACTTTTCCACTTCCGTGGCTGAGCTCACATCAAAACTGGGTGTTCACTAGACGATACGTCGTCCACTGTATGTGTGTTCCCAACGGGCAATAACGTCAGCCAGGCTGTCGCTCCTGGCATCAGCAAGTGTGTAGGCCAGGACCTGCCGCAAACATCGTGCTGGGTACACGTCGTTACTGTCAGACTGATTGATAGGTTTGTTGTCAGATACAAGTGTAACTTGTGTATAGGGATATACTGACCCGAGGGAGGACTCCTGCCTCTCTATTAGCAGAGCACTATGGATAGTGGAATCCCCAATGATCTTCCAGAAATCCAACCCAAAATGTGAAGTTGATGATAATAAAGTGTTAACACTTGTGTGCGCTGGTCACCAGTAACGGCCCCCCTACCTGTTACTCAGGGTGAAGGGGTATCAGTGGCACCAACAGTAACTTTCCATGCAAGGACACAGCACATCAGGGTCCTTTATTATTATTATTTTTTTTTTTTTTTACTAAGCCTTGGATGGAGATAAAGTACTAACCAACCAGCTCCTGCCATTTTTTTTCAAACACAGCCTGTGGAATGACAGG
This sequence comes from Taudactylus pleione, assembly GCA_031769625.1. Taxonomy (NCBI): domain Eukaryota; kingdom Metazoa; phylum Chordata; class Amphibia; order Anura; family Myobatrachidae; genus Taudactylus; species Taudactylus pleione. Next base: position 1,462,302 of record JAUIMM010002723.1, read on the forward strand.
AGCTGGTTAGCTGGTACTTTCTCTGTTCCTTTGATCTCCACCCAAGGCTTAGAAAATGACTATGGGGCCTATTTACTAAGGCTGGATGCCAGCGATCGATATCGTAAAGACTGGAAGATGGTTGTAGCACCCCAATACACTACGTCAGGGGTAGGCAATTTGTGGCGCTCCAGCTGCTGTCCCTGCATGCCCTAAAGCTGGCAGGGCATGCTGGGATGTGCAGTCTCACACGTTGCCTACAACTGCACTTTACGATATATGGAAGCAGTCTCCATTCACAGCCTGAAGTTGGATGAACAACAGTCGGGTGGATTGGACAGGTTTGAAAACTGAAGGAGCCAATCGCTTTTCAGCCGTCTTCAGGATGTCGGTGATCACCAGTCGGTACCATACACTGAAGGAAATCTGTCAAACTAGTCGCCTGGCTTGTATGATTATTGTTGTATGATTATTGTGCATTGTATGGCCAGCGTTTCTAGAACTCCTCCCTCTGGGAGCACTAAAGCTGGCCACATGCTAGACCAACTTTCATCCAACTAGTTGATTGGTTGGAATGAAAATCTGGTAACGTATGGGAGTAAATGATGATCAGCAATTTGCTCCTAAATGCCAGAAAACAGATGAAAATGGCGTCAGACAAGTTTGTTAAATGTTTGATCTAAATAATTTGTTCAAACAGTTTTTGTCCATTTTCCGGCGTTTGGGAGCAAATTGCTGATTGTCATTTGCTTTCATCCCTCACCAGGTTTTCATTCCAACCAATCAACTAGTTGGATGTAAATTGGTATAGTGTGTGGCCAGCTTAACAGTGCAGGGTTTCCATTTTTCCTAGTTGGTGCACAGCTGTATTTATTATCAGCTGACACATTTTAAGAGATCCACAGGTGGCGCTAATAATTTCACTTGTGATTCTGTGAGGAGACCTGGAAAACCTGCACGGTTAGTGCTCCCTGAGAAAGGAGTTTGGGAAACACTGATGTAGGGAATAAACTGGTGAGGGACCCTTCTGGTCATCAGCAACCCCATATAAGTTTTGTATCTAAATGTAACTATAAGTTACATCTTATGTGCATAGTCCTTTTTGGACAATGAGTGATCTTGTGGCTCACAGGATTGGCTGGAACATAAAATATTCCTTAAGCTGCATACACACACAACGATTTTGTTACCAACGATTTTCTGTCAGATTTTTTAAAGTGTAATGAACGATTTTTATGAACTACGAACGATTTTTGCATATTCCCTTAATGAAAATCGTTCAGTTGACAAGTCTGACAACTACAAACGTGAACGCGCATGAACGATAATAGTTCATCATTTGACTCAGAAAGTGAATGATTTTTTTTTCAAACGATAATCGTTCAAAAAATTGTGTGTGTATGCAGCTTTAGTCTTCCTGAGCGCAGGTGGCAGGAAGATTCCAGGGGATGAACATACCTGTAGCTTGGAGTGGTGGTACATCCAGGACAGGGCGGCTGACGTCAGGCTGGGTCTCCCCTCCCCATAGGACTCCTCCAGGGCTCTCTGAACCAGGTCAATGGCTTGGAAATGGTACTTCTTCCAGTATCTGTGCAACATTATAATAATCACAAATAGGGGGATAAAACACAGCAAGATGACAAAGCAGTTACAGACATAATTATAAAACTGCAACCCACACGTTACATAAAGAAAAGGACAGCGGTCAACTGCTCAGAAGAGCTAGAGGGGATCTGGACAGAGGAGTTGGGTATTGCAGAGGCTGGAGAGAGAGTTAGGAGTGGTGGGAAGGACTGAATGAAGTGACGGGTTTCATCCCGGATAGGATCAGGAGCTGGCGGAGTGAGAGAGGAAAATGAAGTGGGCAGCAGAGGTGAGGACGGATTGAAGAGGGGCGAGGCAGGTGATAAGGGTGTGGATGATCATTTTACAGACGGCCAGGGCACTAATCTTGGATATAAGAGGCAAGGTTGGGAAAACCTTTGTGCACCCCACTCGGTAGCTCCTTATGCTCAGTTTGCTGTGTCTTTTTTGCAAGGTTGGCAGAGGATGGGGGGGGGAGAGGGCGGATTCAAGAACAACACCCAAACAGCGGACTTGGGAGACAATGGGGCTCCTGTCATTACGCTGCTTTAGACATGGCGACTGAATGACACTCCGCACTCGCGACTCTTTGTGGGTTAGGGGCCTGGAACCTGGGTGGGAGGAAGCGTGTAGCTACTGCCAAAGTACGGTAAGGCCATGTGCAGGCAACACGTGCCCTGTGCTGACCATTAAACAGATGCATATGCGCCTTACATGGAGGCAAATCCGTTGCTCAACTCCTGGTATAAATTGTGAACTGATAATGAAGACAACTGGCAGCACATCTAATTGGCTGAATGCATTTTAGTCCCACCCATTTATGCTAATATTTTAGTAACAGCGCTGCTGCGATTAGTAACTGTTACAGTGATATGAACGATTAACCTCCCACAATCATTTCCTAGGTAGTTATTAAAGGGGGCAAACTCCTGACATTTATTAATGTGTACTGAAAAAAATAAAAAACAAAGCATCGCACACATTTAGTACCTGCATCTTGTTCATCAGACAGCACCTACGACGTGTTTATTAATGACACTATCCAGTCATGTCACTGAATTGCGCACTGATTTTTTTTTTTACCATCACTGAAGCCACACCTCCCGCGCCCACAAGAGTAGAGGAGACATATACACCGCATTTACTGAGTTTCCGGTCTGCGAGCAGCGCTCAGCACACCTAACAAAGCGCAGTTTTTTCTAACCGTATTTTGCCGTGGGTTGTTACAAGCAACTTCCATCCAACTTATGATCAGTTTTAGGAATGTTTATTTTCCAGAAGCGTTGGGCCACTGATAAGGAGATAATCTAGAAACGTTAGTATCCCACAGTGTGCAACAAAGCAGCCTAAATTCACCAAATAAGGCGCTACACCTCTGCCCCAACAACTGATAAGCTACAGTCTGAGAAACATATACTGCACACACAATGCAAGAAAAGTATATCTTTCCTTTATCTGCATACAGAGCACCATATTTGTGTACAGTAGCTTATCCGCTGATTAGGAGCCATACTTGCGTACAGTAGCTCATCCGCTGAAGAGGAGCCATACTTGCGTACAGTAGCTCATCCGCTGAAGAGGAGCCATACTTGCATACAGTAGCTCATCCGCTGAAGAGGAGCCATACTTGCATACAGTAGCTCATCCGCTGAAGAGGAGCCATACTTGCATACAGTAGCTCATCCGCTGAAGAGGAGCCATACTTGCATACAGTAGCTCATCCGCTGAAGAGGAGCCATACTTGCATACAGTAGCTCATCCGCTGAAGAGGAGCCATACTTGCATACAGTAGCTCATCCGCTGAAGAGGAGCCATACTTGCATACAGTAGCTCATCCGCTGAAGAGGAGCCATACTTGCATACAGTAGCTCATCCGCTGAAGAGGAGCCATACTTGCATACAGTAGCTCATCCACTGATGAGGAGCCATACTTGCGTACAGTAGCTCATCCACTGATGAGGAGCCATACTTGCGTACAGTAGCTCATCCGCTGATGAGGAGCCATACTTGCGTACAGTAGCTCATCCGCTGAAGAGGAGCCATACTTGGGTACAGTAGCTCATCCGCTGAAGAGGAGCCATACTTGCGTACAGTAGCTCATCCGCTGAAGAGGAGCCATACTTGCGTACAGTAGCTCAACCGCTGAAGAGGAGCCATACTTGCGTACAGTAGCTCATCCGCTGATGAGGAGCCATACTTGCGTACAGTAGCTCATCCGCTGATGAGGAGCCATACTTGCGTACAGTAGCTCATCCACTGATGAGGAGCCATACTTGCGTACAGTAGCTCATCCACTGATGAGGAGCCATACTTGCGTACAGTAGCTCATGCACTGATGAGGAGCCATACTTGCGTACAGTAGCTCAACCGCTGAAGAGGAGCCATACTTGCATACAGTAGCTCATCCGCTGAGTCATACTTGCGTACAGTAGCTCATCCGCTGATGAGCCATACTTGCGTACAGTAGCTTATCCGCTGATGAGGAGCCATATTTGTGTACAGTAGCTTATCCACTGATGAGGGGCCATACTTGCGTACAGTAGCTCAACCGCTGAAGAGGAGCCATACTTGCATACAGTAGCTCATCCGCTGAGTCATACTTGCGTACAGTAGCTCATCCACTGATGAGGAGCCATACTTGCGTACAGTAGCTCATCCGCTGATGAGCCATACTTGCGTACAGTAGCTCATCCGCTGATGAGGAGCCATATTTGTGTACAGTAGCTTATCCACTGATGAGGGGCCATACTTGCGTACAGTAGCTCATCCGCTGATGAGGGGCCATACTTGCGTACAGTAGCTCATCTGCTGACGAGGAGCCATACTTGTGTACAATAGCTTATCCGCTGATGTGGAGCCATATTTGTGTACAGTAGCTTATCCGCTGATGAGGAGAGGGCTGATACACACTGGGTGATGCGGGAGAGGACAGATGGGGAGGGGTCAGGGGAAGAGCAGTAACTATGACATCACAACACAAAGACAGAAGACTTCATGCGCATCACAAGTCTGATCATTCTCCTCTGCACAATAATACACAGGTCTAAGTCACACGCATACATGCCAGTGGGATACAGTATACAGCATATATGGCAGTAGGCAGAGTGTCACCTGTTCCTGTACATTTCAGCCCAGCTGTTCCCAAAAAACCTGCAGGCCGCCTGTTCCTTGTCCTTGTCCTCATATTTATACTTTCCGGTCAGCAGTCCCCCTGTACAGAGGAATCGGTACAGCACATTAATACCCTCGGTCATATAGGATTATCTGATATTCTGGCTGCCTCTACTGTTCCGGGACAGATACACAGAAGAGAGGGGACTGGAGAACAGAGGATTGTACAGGTATATTCCCGTCACCTACAGCTCGGTCCTTGTACATGTAGGACAGCCATACCATGTACTTCCCTTAGTGTGTATAGCTGCGTATAACTTACCTGCCAGGGGGTTGTAGGCATAGAACCGGATCCCCAGTTGGCGCAGGCAGGGGAGCAGTTCCGTCTCCACTTGTCGTGTGGTTGCGTTGTACATTCCCTGGAAACATAGGAATTCATTGGATACACCTAATGCTGGCATTTGGGGATAACTGGCAGATAAAGGACCAAGTTACTGGGTTGGGTACGGGATGCCGGCGGGCAGAATCCTGACAGTTAAAATACCGGCAACGGCCGGTAAGTACCGTAACCTCCCCCCTAGTGCCGAAACCTAAGTCCTAACCCTCCCCCTCGCCCCACTACTTACTGACAGCCGGCATTTCAACTACCTCCCGTTACCAACCTATAGCCATCTTATAAACCAGACAAGTGGAGAAGTTGCCCATAACAACCAACCAGATCCTACTATCATTTACTAGATTGGGACCCCTTTTGAGCTAGTGACATTCACATTTGAATATATACACGTTCCACTAGCGTATCAGAGTACAATCTATGTCATACAGTGATAACTGGGGGGGGGGGGTATGTTATTCTTCCTATGCAGAGCAGACTTCCCGTCTGTAAATCTATGGGAAAACAATGCAGACAGCCTTTAAGCCAGAAGAGGACTGCCACCACTCGGCGCACAAATGTAGATACATTAACAGAGAATAGATCATATCCTGCTGTACAAACGTCTTCTTCTTCCCTGTATATTGTATATGGGGAGTGGGAGGTGGTTGCTGGCAGTCTTGTCATCATTAATTGTTGCTGTGGCCTAATCACGATGGTACTTTCAGCCCTGAATATTCTGGACTCTATAGACTGGGTGCAGGGAAAAGGCCGACCCAGACAGACCCCAAGGGATTTGGGAACACTTTCCCCTATGAACATCTGGAGAACTTAGCGAGAGTTGGACCCTTTGTCCCACAATGGGTGGTATTGTGATGTGTATGATTAGAGCAGGTACCTGGTACACGGTGGGCAGCACCCAGTTGTTCCGCTTACAAATGCAGTAGACCTCCATCACCTCCCAGGAGGCGTAGTTAGACAGACCCAGCTCCTTGAACTTGCCCTGGAAGAAAATCACCACTTACCACCTATGCAAGGGACAAAGATTGATGTAGTAACGGTCCATAGAGATGAACTACATTCTGCATCCTGCTCAGTGAAACACTTTATGTGTTTCTCTATAACTGAAATGGAACCACAAACATTCCCGATGGCCAGGAATCCGCGCAGGCGCCTGACAGTCTGCTGCCATTTGTGGGTGGGGAGGGGGCGCCGAAGGCCTCCGTTTCCCGAAACAGAGACGTGTCTCCACCATTGGGGGAGGGGAGGGAAGAGGCCAGGATCTCCGTTGGCTGAGATTTCCTGGCCTCTTTCTCTCCTCTGCAGCGGCCGGCTGGCGTGACCCCATGGGTCATTTAGCCGCCCGTTGTTCCCGCAGATTATCCGATGAACGCAGCTCGGCTAAGTAATGCATGCAGAAGGTATGATCCCTCCCGCTGCATTTGCATATTAGCAAGGACGGCATTGCAAAGCTGCCTGCGCACAGCTTGGCAATTCCGTCCTAAGCGGAATCACCCCCCATGGTCTCTACAAGAACCCTGCACAACAGTCAGGCTCACCTGATAATATCACTTGCTGTATGTATTCAATGGGTCCATCATTGCCTCTCTGTGCTATATACAACATTACCAATCTAATCAGATAATACATCTATCCCTTTACAGCTAGAGACGACCAAACTTGGAACAGGGTACAGGCTACTGATATATATATAGATAGATAGATAGATAGATAGATAGATAGATAGATAGAGATATATATGGGCATTACCTCCTTGTACAGCTCTTGGCAGGCTGCCAGTGTCTCCTCCACCGGGGTCTGGTGGTCGGGGGCATGCAGGTAAAACAAATGGACGCTGGAGGTCTGCAGGCGCTGGAGCGAGGTCTCTAGCTGCTGACGCACGCTTTCCGCTTTTAGGGTCCTCCCATCCCATGGATTAGCTTTAGTCGCCAGTTTCACTGCCAGAGAAGGGATTAATGAACTCCAGGGATTATAGGTTACAGACTGTAGCAGAGGTTTATGTAATCAATGCTGGCATATTATCACCCCCCCAGTGCCCCACCCATATACAGTGTATATAAAACAGTTTATTATGCCTAAATCATCCGTCCTGATCAGAATTTCTCCCCGCCTCATCTATCAGGATTTAAATTTTTACTGGTAACCTATAACAAATCACCCACCCCTGCCTCCTATCTATAACTCCCAGTCACCTAATCCTCAGAGAACGGTCCTCATTCCCTCCAGACCCTAGTGACATCGTTACTGGTAACCTATAACAAATCACCCACCCCTGCCTCCTATCTATAACTCCCAGTCACCTAATCCTCAGAGAACGGTCCTCATTCCCTCCAGACCCTAGTGACATTATTAGACCTAGAACAGGAAAACCCTATTGTTTTGGAGGGGCTTCGATGCTCTATTACAAACGTCCTGTCCAGAGCTGCCCCATAATCGGTTTACTCTGGAAATGAAGAATAACCTGCAGGTCTCTGTGAGCCATCTCCTGCAGAGTAACATTCCCGTCCACATTAGGACATCACCTCTCCTCAGGACCAAACATCAGACTTCTATATCACAGAGCTGCGGCCCGAGCGTATGAGAAAGGTATCAGCAGGGATCAGATGCTTCAGCCTCACATTTTCTCACCACATACCCTGTCGCCTCCTGGTCATCGTATTTAGGGCCACAGTGATAGCAGATCAAAGATTCCGCACGGAGGCTGCAATTATCAGTTTCTTATTGTAAGTGAATGAGGGGGGTATATGTAGGAGGGCCCAGAAAAATCAAAACCAGACAAATCTCTGACCCAGGTACATTTCCATGACCCCAGAACAAACTTGTCAGAGAATATTCGAAATCGCATGCAAAACACTCTAGTAGCCAAATCTACCTCTAATGTCAACACGACGACGTCCATCGGGACCTCCATGTGGTTAGAAACAATGGACCAATCACACGGTGACCCCTACAACGGTACGTACACCCCTAATATTGGACTCCACTTTACACTACTTACTACGTGGCACCATCTATTTTCCTACATGGGAAATTTTATGGTTCTTTCCTCAGCTCAGTCACAGATATGGCGAAAACTCATAGGTCGACAGGGACAAAGGTCGACAAAAAAAAAAAAACGGCCAACACATGATTTTTTTTGTTTTTTTAGGGTTAGGCACCAAGGGGAGGGTTAGGGAGAAGATTAGGGCTAGAAAACAAAAAAAAAAAACAACATGTGTCGACAATTTTTGTGTCGGCCTTTTGACCCTCTCGTTTTTCTTACATGTCAACCTTTAATGCGTTGACCTTTTGTCCCAGTCAACCTATTGACTGTAACATCTGGGGTCTATCTAGACATAGACAGTAAAAAGGTTGACAATCTGATAATCCACACCCCTCTCGGCCATGGAGGGTAACTAATTACACTAGGGGAATTCAATATGGGAGCGAAAACTCCGTTTTTGCCATGTTTTCGCACCTATGACGTCATTATCGCAGGTTTTAGTTTTACACCATATTCAATTTCAAAGACTTTTCGCAGGTTCGAAAATAGGTGGCGAAAAAAGTGCAGAATTGGGGTTTAGGGGTGCAGGCTTAAAAAAAAATAGCCTGCACCCCTGGGAATGACATTTAAAGGATAACTGTGTCAAAAAAAGTTTACAAAAAAAATAGGGACACCCCAAAAAATTATTTTAAAAATTGGGGTGAAAAAAAAAAAAAATGGGAAAAAATTGTTTAACAATAGGGAAATAGGTTCAGGGCTATTCTGCAAGTATGCGGTAGATGTATTCTAGAATAGGCTATTAGCGGCAGGTGTATTCTAGAATAGATTATTAGCGGCGGGTGTTTTCTAGTATAGATTTATAGCAGCAGGTGTTTTCTAGAATAGATTATTAGCGGCAGGTGTATTCTAGAATAGATTATTAGCGGCAGGTGTTTTCTAGAATAGATTATTAGCGGCAGGTGTTTTCTAGAATAGATTATTAGCGGCAGGTGTATTCTAGAATAGATTATTAGCGGCAGGTGTATTATAGAATAGATTATTAGCGGCAGGTGTATTATAGAATAGATTATTAGCGGCAGATGTTTTCTAGAATAGATTATTAGCGGCAGGTGTATTCTAGGATAGATTATTAGCGGCAGGTGTATTCTAGGATAGATTATTAGCGGCAGGTGTATTCTAGGATAGATTATTAGCGGCAGGTGTATTCTAGGATAGATTATTAGCGGCAGGTGTAATCTAGAATAGATTATTAGCGGCAGGTGTTTTCTAGAATAGATTATTAGTGGCAGGTGTATTATAGAATAGATTATTAGCGGCAGGTGTATTATAGAATAGATTTATAGCGGCAGGTGTATTCTAGAATAGATTTATAGCGGCAGGTGTATTCTAGAATAGATTTATAGCGGCAGGTGTATTCTAGAATAGATTTATAGCGGCAGGTGTATTCTAGAATAGATTTATAGCGGCAGGTGTATTCTAGAATAGATTTATAGCGTCAGGTGCACAAATGCAGAATTTTTAAAAACTTACTTTAGGGACATAAAAATATGCTAGTACCCATTTTCATGTACCCCAAATTTGATGGGACCACTTAAAAAAACGAAAAAAATAACCTAAGTGCTCTTCTGTATCACTTCTTCAATGTCTGGAAAAAAACACCTGCTGCGGCTATTTAAATCCCCGACTTTCATTTGCAGGCTAAAACAGGGGTACCCATAATGATCCCCCATGTTTTTACAACTTTAGGGGGGTCCAACAATATTTTTAAGGAAAATTTCATAACTTTACGCAAATCCCACTTCGCCAGGTCCCGTTTTCGTTACTTTCATATTGAATACGGGGATAAGCGGGCGCGCGCCCGATACTTTATCCCAGGTAAAATCTCCGATATGAAACGTAAACTTCGACAGCGAAGTTTACGTTACATATTGAATTCCCCTCTATGTAACAATGTTATTTTTCGGTTTGTCCTTGTGTTTGAAGTCTTATTTCCTAATTGCCTATGGCACAAGAGTATAGAAAATGCCAATTATTCCCCACAAGCTATGCCTTTGTGCCCTGGTCAGAGATATTTTGAACTGTTCTTATTTTCCAGGATATTTCTGATACTTCAGTGCGGTTGCAACACGGGGTCTGCAGAACATTACATCGCTGCAGGAGGGGAGCCCAACTACGCCGACTGTACCTTGCTAGAAGCCTTGAAATATGAGGAGTACGGCTGAGAGGTCAACGGAGACTTCAAAATGGTGGGATTCCTAATGGGTCTCCAAGGCGGTTTTACCACGTTTCCCTGCTTTCTTTGCCTTTAGGACAGCAGGGACAACAGACACTGGCCACACCGTACAGAGGGCCTAATTCAGAGATGGACGCTACTGCAATCGCAGCGGCGAAAATATGCAAATGGTTCAAAAGATCACCCTAGCATAGGGACGCCCACTGCTGCCTTCTTACCTGCGCACGGTGTCGCATAACTGCGTAAATATCGGTAACATCGACACACATCTTGCCCTTGCGACAGGTCTTACCATCACAGACTGGGCAGCTCTCCTGACACACAGAGAGAGGGCTCTCATGCTGCGTAGAAGATGACACTGGCTAATTTATGCATGCCCATGTAACGGCGTTTATACTGTCAGATGCGCCTGCGTTTTTCTGACCACTCCCAGTTACCTCCCCCAAACCCCGACAACCTGTCAGTCACTTTGCGATGGGATCCTCTGTGCGTTCGTAATCGCAATATGACCACTGCGCACGTGCAGTGTGGCTTCTACGCGTGTGCAATAGCACGATCTGCGTTAAAATCGCATTAGCGTCCATCTCTGCATCAGTTCTGTGTGGAGATGAAGAACATCTACTGGGAGCCACTGGTGGACTCCAGGAAGGTGCTGATGCCTCCACTACACATCAAGTTGGGCCTTATGAAACCATTTGTTGGAGCTCTAGAGAAGGGTGCGGCAGCCTTCAAGACTGTTTGAGGTAAAGGTCAAAGCCGGTGTCTTTGTGGGACCACAGATTAAGAAGATCCCACAGTGCAATTAATTTCCAAAGATGCTCGCTCAGGAGGACGCTGCTCGGACTAGCTTTATCGCAGTGGCTCAGGGCCTCCTGGGCAATCACAAGGCCGAAAACTAGGTGGAGTTGGTTGAGACTTTGGTGAAGAGCTTCGGCACAATGGGGTGCAGGATGTCCCTTGAAGTCCATATTCTTGATGCTCATCTTGAGAAATTCAAGGAGAACACGGGAGCGGACTAGGAGCAAGGCGAGCGCTTCCACCAGGATATTCTGGAGTTTGAACACTGCTACCAAGGACAGAATAATGAGAACATAATGGGGGGACTACACCTGGGGGCTGATGCGTGAAAGTGATGTACTGTATAATGGTAAATCTGGAAAAGCTGCTCACTTCTAATTATTTTGTGGTCATGTTTGTACAACTTTTTATGTCCGTTTTCATACAGACGTTGATTTTTTTTTCCTCACATTGTTTAACAGAAAAGACTAAATTTGCCCATTATTCACCTGCAATAGGTAAATGTCAAAGTATAAAATGTCCTGGTCACAAAAGCAAAGTTTGAGGGGAATAAATACCATTTTCCGCACTTTTGAGACAAAAGCAATTAAGAAACAGCACTTAATACCCAAAGGACAAAATGTTACATAGTGTTATTGGACAGCTCAGTAACCTCATAGTCGCGCAGAATGGCCGACAAGATCTGAGACGCTGGAGCCATTTTCACTGCGTATGGGGTCGCAGTCTGACACGCCCCAAAAATGTATACGGTGCCCCTGCGTTTGAGTCACCCCCCCCCCCGTTGCCCCTTCCTGTCAATCGCCTTGCAAATAAATCCTCACTGCTGCGAGCGACGGTGGTAATGGAAATGGACGCCTGCACAGTGCGACTAAGATGCACGCACCGGCTCAACTACGTACACATCGGGACTACGTCCATCTTTGATTCAGGTCCTGTGTACCTCTGCTGTCTCTCCTTATACTGAAAATAATATATATATATATATATATTACACATATACACACACACATATATATTATATATATATATATATATATATATATATATACACATACATATACACTCTGAAGTGTTCATCCAAATCTAGAAGAAGGGCTCAGAACAGTCTCCCCAGGTCAAAGTTCTGCCCAGCGTCCACAAACAGTAAGTCCGAACAGGACCATAACCCCCTTAAAACCTGGTTAGGATCCAACTGGACAACCTCGCATTGGTTTCATTCCAATCTGTGCAGGGGTGTCCAAATGCATAACCAGACTAATTAATTTTATATATAAGACACACACACACACAAAATTACAAATTTGCAATTCAGCATTTAGAGAAACAAAACACATGAGCTATGTGGGACTGCAGCTTTAATGACTGTGCAAAGTACAATGAACAGACTTTGGCTCCAGGCTAAGTTACTATTTGAAACAACAAATACTAAGGGCCTGATTCAGAGCCGGACGCTATTTGCAGACGGTCGTTCTGAAAAAGGGGCCGGATATTTAAATCAAGCGCTCGCTCTTTGCGGTCTGTGGACGCCTCCATGTCTGAGCGAGCGTCCGAAAAATTAGCTCGCTATTTTGTGAAGACGCCCCATTGCTGTTCGCATCACACGTCATCTCCGGTATTTATTAGATTAATCGGGAACATCGAAAGGCATCTGAACTGCTCGCAGTGCTTGTGGTAAGTTTTACTTCCCGCTATCACTGCGAGCAGTTCAGGCTAAAAGACAACCAAGTGACGTGGTCGATGACGCTGCTTTGTTAATTATGCACTCCCATTAAATGCCCATTTTGACCGTTTGGCACGCCTGCGTTTGGATCTCCACTCCCCGTTTTCAAGCACCTTCCCCTGTTACCACCCACAAACGGTACATTCTGTCAATCAAAATAAGAGCCCCTCGCTGTTTTACGAGCGCACGATTTCCGACCGCAATGACTGATTTGTGCATGCGCATTACGAACCATACGCATGCGCAGTTGTGCGAACATCGCTCAGTGCGAACAAGCGGCTCTGAATCAGGCCCTAAATTTGCAGGTCTGATTGCATTTAGCTCAGATGCGTATTGCATGCCAGCCCTATGATACAGAGGGTTCTATTGCCGCATACACACTAGACAATAAGTTGAACGATAAAGATATTATCGTTCATGGCGTTCAATAGCGTCCAGTGTGTATGCACAATATCATTAGCGATGCGCGCTCCCGTGGATCGTTAACGATGTCTTTCATCGCCCGTACTTGCAGGGCAACCTGATGATATCGTTCAGTGTGTTATGCTCAATATCATTAACGTCGGCCCCTCCAGCGGTAATAACACAACTTATGTGTTATGGTTTCCACCATGTGCGTTTTCTGGAGCATTCGCCAACTTGCAAATCTAGGAACAGGCTCATTTTCATAGGTGTGTTACCATAGGCCATCATATGGACCAGACAGTAGATGCTCCATTGATCGGCCAATAAATTTGCTGCACATCCACCGCGATATGTCGGTGAATGTCGTCGTTCACCGACATATCGCATTGGCTGTGCTGCACAGCCGATGGACAGATATGTCTGCAGACATATCTGTCCATCGGCAGGTGTGTATGGGCGTGCGGCAGCCGCGAGGAGGGGGAAGGCGGGACATGCCCCGACCTGCCCACCAGGTCCTGCCCACCGGCCGCCTGGACCCGAGGGCACAAGCAGATGATGGCCGTTCAGTGTGTATGAACAACCATCATCTGCAGATATATATGTCAGGTGTGTACCCACCTTAAGAGATTTCTATATATTGGTAAATAAATACACGTTTGGAAGCCTGAGGGCTGAATAAACACTACCTGTGTTCTGTTTAGTGTAGGTTCTTTGTCACTGGCATTACGGCAGAACGGTTCTCTACAGAATATTTTTCGGTGTTGTATGTTAGAATTTTAATGGTATTCAATGAAGAGTGACCCCACAAAGAGATTGTCTCTCTCTCTTTTGTGTCATTGCATTCAAAGTGCAGCGGAGCACCAGCAGAGATTGCTATTCCATTCTGTGTGATGTAACAGGAAGACATCTCTTTGTGTATGGATCTTATGATGTAACTCAAATTCAGGTTCACCATTATACTCAGTATCTTTGCAGAGCAACTACACCCAAATTTACTCCGAATGCCCTTAGGGGACCAGTGGATGCTATGGAGCGGGTTGGGTACGGGATGGCGGCACTCAGAATCCCGACGCCAACGTCCCGACAGTGTTAGCATACTGGACACCTCTCTGTAAGTATCCTACTCCTAACCCCCCCTCCGCAGCTTAACTCCAGCCCCAATACTTACAGGCCGGGATGCTGGCGCTGGGATTATGACTGGTGTTGGGATTCCGGTACCAGTGTTCTAGGCACCAGGATCCCAACGCTGCAGGGATCTCAACTGAATCCCACTGGAGCAATTAAGGTAACATTACAGCTCTGCAAGATTCACAAATAACCCTCAGAGCCTATAGATATATATATATATACATATATAGAGAGATAGATAGATAGATAGATAGATATAAAATCACCAGCGACAGCGACCGAAGGCACGGAGCACCCTGTACAGTGTCAGCAGACCTCGGTGTACCATTACATTCCCCATAATTACTATTATATGACATTATTGTGTTACACATAAACCCCATCTGTGAGCATTATACATCATACAGAGGATAAGGAGAGGATTACACTCCATATACAGCATAGGAATCACTACACTGGCTGGCACTACAGAAAGACAGGGACAAGGCTACAAACACAGGGACTGTCCCTGAAAACCAGGGACACCTGGCCCGTTATCAGCCGTCAATCATCGCCTCTGGGCACTCTGCCCCGCCCCCGGCCCTCACACAGAGGCTCCTGATTGGCTGACACGGCTCCAGGACGAGGCTTGACCCGCAGGACACCCGGAAGCGGCCGAGCTCACCTTCTGCTCCGAGCCCGAGTCCCCCCAGCAGCAGCTCGGACTGCCCGTCCGCGTACATGAGGGCGGTGTCCAGCTCGTCGTAGCCGCGTCTCAGGAACTCCCGCACCGCCTCCCCGCTGGCCTGCGCGTCCATCCGGCGCCCGAACTCCATGGTCCCCAGGACGGTGCGCGGGGGTCCCGGCTGGGGCGGCGCGGTGGGCGGAGAGCGAGACATGAGGCAGCGGATGAGAGGCACCGACACCACCAGCCTAGTAGTCGCTAGCAAAGGGACTGACAGCATGGCGGGAGTGCGCAGGCGCTTCAGAGTCACCCGGCTCCGCCCCTTTCTCCTTACCCCGCCCCTCTCTCCATGCTGTGTGTATTGGCGTCCATCAGTGGTTACCATCGATGGCACAAATACCATTTATGATATACCATCGATAGTTTGCGCCCCTCGATGGCCGGCACAAAAAAAAAAAACAACCTTCTAATCTCACTCGGCCATCGATGGCAGAGAACCATTGTCTCTCTGCAATTAATGTCAAAACCATCGATCAAATACAGTTAACCATTGATTGCTAAATATCGATGTTTGATGGCCATCCCTCTGGATGTTCACACATACTCTGTTATAACTTATTATCACATAACAGACCATTATATATTATTATTATCCTCCAGTCCTGTGACTGCAGTGACGTTCTGGGGACTTCCATTAACTAAGCATTTAACTCGCAACAAAGTGTGGCAGTGTATAACAAAGTACCAGAGCAATTCAGTATTTCCACGTGTTTCGGTACTGCCGTACCGAGAAGCAGCTGTCTCCCGATCCCTACAACTGGCATGTGAGTGCGCAGCGAGGTCCGGGGGAGGCAGAGGAACCCGAATGAATTCCTTTTCACACTCCGAACCTCCGTCTATTAGGAAGGAGCAAGGATAAGGCCATTCGATGATGATGTTTGTACCCGCAATCAAGCACCGATAACTTAGTTTTCGGTCGTTGATGGTTGAATGGAGTTCACATGGGACTCTGATGGTGAATGGGACGTTACAACATTGCCTAATCTACTATTTCCTCATGTGCAATGGGCCTGTTCTGCTTGATTAACTTTATTATGCAGTCCATATAGTTTCATCATTTATTGTCAGGTTGTCAGTTAACCCAGTGGTTCTCAAACTCCGTCCCCAAGGCATCCTAACAGTCCAGGTTTTAAGGATATCCATAAAAAGAAAACTCTCACAAGGCGCTAAGAGAGTCAAATAGGCTACTTAAATAGCAGCTGTGGGGAGAAATGTCAGATCTCCCAATATTCTCAAAAGAAAAAAGGATACAAATAGAATATCACAGCGCTTAAAGAAACAATATAAATAATAAACACTTATCCAGAATTCAATTATTTAATATAAAAATGACACATTAAAAAACTGGAAATAATCCTTAAAAGGTAGCAGCTGGATTCAACATGCAGTCACACATGTAACGACAGTACAACAATTAATGGGAATCTGAGCAGTGATCATATAGTTAAGTCCAGTCTGCAACTGTCTCAATAAGGGTCTCCCAATGGGCCCGATATAATATCCCAAACTCCAACAGCAGCTATATAATAATAAATCGTGTGCTGGCAAAATCAAAAGGTCTAAGAATGACCTATATAGAGCTCACCCTTGAAGAGGAGTCCTGCAATAGGGAGGTAGATAATGAATGGAGCAGACTGTGATGTTCCTTATGAATCCAATAGGAAATGTTCCACAGGCGGCCACAAGCTCCGATGGCAACTGATGCTCACACACCTGTGTGGTGTGTAGCGGTGAGGCAATGAAGTGGCACGCCGCAATATATTGGGCTCCAGCCGAGTGTCCGAATCTCACCTCGAGTGTGGAAGTGGTCAGGCAACTCAGCGTACTAGTCTCCGGGCTCCCGCTGAACGTCCGACTCCGGCCGGGCGTCCGACTGACGTGAAATAGATGGAGGGCAAGTGAGCAATAGGCAGGGACAGCCTGGGAAAGGTGCCGCTGTAGGTGATGGGGTCAGATGGTTGAATCCGTGCTGATAAGATGAGAGAGCAGCAATACTGACGCGTTTCCCCGTGGCTCCGCCCACGGCTTCGTCAGAGGTTAAACCATCTGTCCCCATCACCTACAGCGGCACCTTTCCCAGGCTGTCCCTGCCTATTGCTCACTTGCCCTCCATCTATTTCACGTCAGTCGGACGCCCGGCCGGAGTTGGACGTTCGGCGGGAGCCCGGAGACTAGTACGCTGAGTTGCCTGACCACTTCCACACTCGAGGTGAGATTCGGACACTCGGCTGGAGCCCAATATATTGCGGCGTGCCACTTCGTGGCCTCACCGCTACACACCACACAGGTGTGTGAGCATCAGTTGCCATCGGAGCTTGTGGCCGCCTGTGGAACATTTCCTATTGGATTCATAAGGAACATCACAGTCTGCTCCATTCATTATCTACCTCCCTATTGCAGGACTCCTCTTCAAGGGTGAGCTCTATATAGGTCATTCTTAGACCTTTTGATTTTGCCAGCACACGATTTACTATTACACAGCTGCTGTTGGAGTTTGGGATATTATATCGGGCCCATTGGGAGACCCTTATTGAGACAGTTGCAGACTGGACTTAACTATATGATTACTGCTCAGATTCCCATTAATTGTTGTACTGTCGTTACATGTGTGACTGCATGTTGAATCAAGCTGCTACCTTTTAAGGATTATTTCCAGTTTTTTAATGTGTAATTTTTATATTAAATAATTGAATGCTGGATAAGTGTTTATTATTTATATTGTTTCTTTAAGCGCTGTGATATTCTATTTAAGGATAACCATGCTTGAGCACAGGTGGGTTAATTAGTACCTCAGTCAATTTGATTTAGCCATCTGTGCATAAGCATGAGGACCCAGTTTCAAAACCACTGGGTTAGCCCATCTCTCTAGAGCAGGCCTGGCCAACCTGTGGCTCTCCAGCTGTTGTGAAACTACACATCCCAGCATGCCCTGCCAAAGTTTTAGCATTCCCTAATAGCAAAACTGAAGCAGTGAATGCTGGGACTTGTAGGTTTACAACAGCTGGAGAGCCATTGACCATTCCTGCTCTAGAGGTCTGCAGGTCAGTGGGATCTATTTATTGAAAGGTCAAAAGTCACAGGGTACTGGGAGGCTTGAGACATTGGCGGTTTCCGTCTTATTTATACAAATCTGCAAAATGTAAAGATTACCTACTTACACAGTGGATGAATTTTCAAGATGATAATTTAGAGGCGTGGGATACACCAACGATTTTTTGGGGTACATCTAAGTCTGTACCGCGGGGACAGATCATGGCTTTTGTCTCTGCACAACGAAAGGCGGAAGCTGCGTTGTATAAATCAATGTCAGAGGCACTTTGGCGTTACAACACTATATAGCAGACCCTACTGAACCTTCTCGGGAAGCGTATGTTCAGGGGAAGCAAATATTAGAATCACACCTTTTATCCCAAGCCAAAAAGGATGTATTGTTCACTAAGCATAACTTTTACAGGGGGGGGAAGTTGCTTGCCAGTATGTCCAAGCCCTGGCGTAAAAAAACGTACATCACAGCCATTAAAGATCCACATACTAATGCATTAATCACTACTAATGATGAGAATATGAGCAAGTTTGAGGAGTACTATAGGGACTTATATAGGGACCTTTCTTTCGATCAGTCTCGACATGATGCTTTTATCACTGACGACTTGTTGCCTTTATTGACTATAGAACAACAAGAGGCGCTTTCTGTGGAAATTACACTAGCTGAAGTGTTGTCTGTTGATAGCGCAATGTGTTTTGGATAGTATTTATAAACCTTACTTATTATAAGAAGAAATGAAATAATTCACACCAATACCAAGTCTAAAATAAATGACAATGTTTTACTTAAAAGCAAATGAATTATACATGTATTATTGCCAAAGCAGACTTACAACATAAAAAACAAGTTTAGCAACAGTAACAAAATGATTATTTGCAATGCCGAGCCCAGACTCACAAGGTAACAGTCAGCCCTGTTTATACTTACAGCCCAGCGCCCCGCGACTCTCTCGACCTACGATCTCTCCTGCTCAACCCGACTGACTGACCCCTCCCCTATTTGATCAATCTTTTATACTTTTTCCCTCTCTGCTACTGACATATTCTAAAATGACGAATATTAATTAATTAATTCAATATTCATGCGCACTAAACATTTCACTGATAATATGTTTTAATCATAACAAAACCTATAATCTCCTTTCTATGTTCTCAAAATGCTGGTGACCGCTTATAGGCCAAGGCTATCCCGATTAGCTCCTTTCTTGCTTAGACAGATCTGAGACCTACTGTTAGTATTAAACTAACCCATTATTCTGTCTTACTAGAGAAGAAATGTTTTTCATCAGTTCTAATGTATACCTATTTCTGTAATAACACTTATACCATTAGATTATACAATCTTAACCAATAATAACTGTTGCTTCAGACACACACTTGCCTACTTTAGAGAGAGTGTTGACCTCATCTCTTTGTCTGAGGCCATTCGACACATGTGACAGTCCTCCGCAAATTACAACTAATATATATTCTGAATTATTTCTATGTACTCTTAATTGCAATGAAAATAATGAAAGACATAAGTATGCATATATTCGTGAATTGCTGAAGGAATATGTACGGTCGCCTATTCCGGCTTTATCACTGTCATATCACAATTACAACTCGGAATATCTTCCGGCCCAGACGGTTTCTCTAACGAATACTATAAAATATTGCAGCACCAGATGGCTCCGATCCTAGTGGATTTATTTAGTGACATAATAGACAATAACTCTCCATTTCCATATTTTAGGAACACTACTACAGTATTAATTCCCAAACCCCAAAGAGATGCACAACAATTAGAATCATACAGACACTAAATTATTAGCTAAAATTATGGCAAATCGTTTACAAAATATTTTACCAGATCTATTACTCGGTTCGCGGGGATAGAGCGGCGTTAACTGGAGTGTCTTCAACTTCTACTAACACTTTATTAAGTTTATACACTTCAAGGGCATTCGACACAGTGCTATGGCCCCATTTGTTTAAAATATCACAAATACGTGGGTTCAGCCCTTCTTTTATTGGCTTGATCAAATATATTTATCCCCCACCACGTCGCTTCTGATAAATGGTTGTACCAGTGCACCTATAGAGATGTTCAGAGGAACAAGATAGGGGTGCCCCCTTTCACCCCTCTTATTTGATCTAGCCATAGACCCGTTAATTGGAATACTGGAAAAGGACGACCTTTTTAAAGGGATTAAAATAGGATCTAAAACAATAAAATTAACCGCATATGCAGACGATATAATGCTTTATATTGCTAACCCTCATGATTGTCTGACTCATATATTTGGGCTATTGAAAAGTTTTGAAGAAATAATTACAGTGAACATCAGCAAATCGGAGGCACTTTCTTTGGGTTCGCGCAATTCAATGTCACACTTGCCTGAGGACATTTCACTTAAATGGGCCAGAGATAGGAATTATAATACCCAAATATGCAATCCTAACAATTTAGCAAATTTATATCCTTTTAATTACAAACCCATTATAAAAAGAATTTCAGAGGAGATGGAAGGAAATCACTCTATCATTTATGGGACGTGCGAGCCTAAGTAAGATGACCTAATTTCCAAGGTTGATGTACCTGCTTCAGGTCCTACCAATGTTCATTACAGTTAAGGATTTGCAGCTCTTGAATAAGATTTTTAGATCCTTTATGTGGAATGGTAAACGGTCTAAGATTAGTTTGTTAAAATTACAACAATCTAAATTGAATGGGGGAATAAGTTTTCCAGACATCAGAACATACAGCAAAGCAGTTATGTTCCATTATTTGTCGGATTGGATAAATGGAACAGAAAATTATGCCAACACATCACTTGAGCGAGAGTTCCTAGATTGTGGGCATTTAATCACATTTCTTGACCTTCACGATCAGGAGCTATCCACCTATATTAGAGATAATCCATTATTGTGGAATACAAAACAAGTATGGCATCTAATAAGACATGAGGCGGGCCTCAATTCACATAAATCACTATTTCTGCCGTTCATAAGAAATCCGGATATTCAATCCGGACAGGCAACATACCCATTTCCAATCTGGCAGGTGGGAGGCATTCAGAGACTAGGGGCCTGATTCAGAGCCGCTCGCTCGCGCTGTGCGTTTGCAAGCGGCCCGATGTTCTGTGTACGCGCACGCACACGCTTCGTTCTGCGCGTGCGCAAACTACACACTACGATCGCAACCCTCTCGCTCGCCCAGCAAAGGCAGCCCAGGGTAATGAGTGACAGGAGAGGCCGTTTGTGGGTGGTTACAGGGGCAGGACACTAATAACGGGGGGTTGGAGATGCGAATGCAGGCGTGCCTGAGTGTTTCAACGCCGTTTTAGAGGCGTGCATAATTAACAGGCAGCGTCATAGTACACGTCAATTGCCTTTTTTTACACTGATTTCCTCGCAATGCTTGCGGTAGGGTAAAACTCCCTCAAGCACTGCGTTCACATCCGATGGTGCTCGATGTACCAGTGTTTTAATACACTTCCTGGAGATGACGTGTTGCTGGTGGGCGGCTCTGCCTGTGCGATTGGGCGTACGCATACACAAACTGGCCGCTCGCTAAGACAAGGTGGGCGTGCTTATGCTTGGCGAGCGATCGTTTCCCGTGGCGTCACTTTGACAAATTTGCATATGCATCTAGCGAATGTACGCAGATAGCGAACGGGTCTTTATCAGGCCCTAGGTTGTTTGGTAGATAAGGGAGCTTGTCGGGCTCTGACATTTAGTGAAGCTGTAGAAAAATATGGTACTTTGTTATGGTATCCCTTGGTCTTCCTGCAGGTAAAGCACTATGTTAACTCAGTAATTCAGGTGTTTGCGGCTGGAGATTGGAATAATCCTGTAGATGACCTTCTTTCTCAACCACCAATATTAAGGAAAGCTATTTCCAATTACTATCCACATTTTAAAAGAACTTTAGATCACGCGTCCACTATTGGGGGACTTTCACAGTGGGTTCAGAAATTTCCTTCATACACAGCAGAGGATTTATTGACTGCCCTTAATTATTCATGTAAATCTTTAATATCAACAATATATGTGGAGATGTGTTTAAACATTTTCCACAGTGTATTCGTCCCCGCATAGGAGTTTTCTAATGGGACGTTCAGTTTCTCATTCCTGTTATAGGTGCGGAGAAAATAATGACGATTTATATCGTTGTTTTTGGTCGTGCCCAATAATTTGAGGATTTTGGTTACAGATCAAACGATATGCGGAGTCAGCTTTGCTCAATTATGTCCCTTTCATAGCGGAGTGGGCTATATCTGGCATTATTCCTACAGACATGAGGGCTAGTACAGGGAGTAGAAGACTGCTCTTAGCAATAAGCGCGGCAGCTCGTAAAACAATATTGCAGGAATGGATATCGACCTCTTCCCCATCTTTTGGGTTATTTAAGACAAAATTATTTAACATCTTTCGAATGGATTGGGTGGAGGTAGTCTTAGCGAAGGAAACTAAAATAGAGAATTTTTTTCATATGTGGGAGTAACATATATCCACATTATCCCTAGACGAGCGGCGTCAGGTTTATTATAGTGTACAGGATACATCTTGGTTTCTACTTCAGTCTAACGGAAATGATCCCCCCAATTGATATCAATTCTATCATTGCCTAATGTGTTCATATAGGATGAAAGTGAAGGTATGGTGGGGGGAGGATTGGGAGAGAGCCATTTTTTTTATTTCTTTTAGTTTATATTTGTTTTTGATTGTACTTGTCAAATGTTCAAAGTCTCAAATATTATTTGGAGTACTGCAATGATTTGTAAATAGGATACATGCTGTCTTTACGTGAAATTTACTATCACAAAATATTTGTCTGAACATGATCATTCTCTGGTAAATGCGATGTTAATAATTCATGTTCATAATGACAATACTCTATGCATGTATTGTATGCCATGTATCTCTATATTTCTCACGATACTTATTTTAATGTTCTTATTAGTGAATATGTGCAGTGTCTCAATAAAAAAATAGTTTGGGATAAAAAAAAAATGTCACAGGGTGAGAACAGGTGTTCTGTGGTCCCCACGGTGCTGTAGGATTCGCCAGGTCGATAAATTCTCCACGTAAAGTATTGTCAAAGTCAAACAATTGGATATGATCGCTGTCAGGGCCGGCCCTAGCCCACATTTTTTGGTAAGCGAGTATATTTTTTGGCGCCCCCCTATGCAGTGCCCCTTTTACAGTGCCACCTGTAGTGGTCCCCCCTGTGCAGTGGCCCTTGTGCCCCCAGTAGTATTCCCCTTATATAGTGCCCCCAGTAGTAGTCCCCCTATGCAGTGCCCCTTTTACAGTGCTCCGGGTAGTGGTCCCCCCTGTGCAGTGCCCCTTGTGCCCCCAGTAGTACTCCCCCCCTATGCAGTGCCCCCAGTAGTGGTACCCCTATGCAGTGCCCTTTATATAGTGCCCCCAGTAGTGTCCCCCCTCTTGTAGTGACCCCAGTAGTAATCCCCCCCTTGTAGTGCCCCCAGTAGTAATCCCCCCTTGTAGTGCCCCAGTAGTAATCTCCCCTTGTAATGCCCCCAGTAGTAGCCCCCCCTCTGTAGTGCCCCCAGTAGTAATCCCCCATTGTAGTTCCCCCAGTTGTATTCCCCCCCCTTGTAGTACCCCCAGTAGTATTCCCCCCCTTGAAGTGCCCCCAGTAGTAGTCCCCCCCCTTGTAGTGCCCCCAGTAGTAATACACCTTCCCCCCCCGCAGTAGAGACATAATAAAAAAAATAAAAAAAACACTTACCTGAAACCCGCTCCTGCTCCTGGTCCCGCCGCCGATATCAGCTCCTCTGTCCGCCGCATTGCATTATGGGAGTGACGTCACGTCATGATGTCACTCCCATTACCCATTGTGGGAGCTGGAAGATGTCCGGCTCTGGCAGTGGGAGCAGCAGCCGAGGAGTCTGTCTGACTCTCATCAGCTGCTAAAGCAAACACACAGCTGCCGGCTCCGGCGGCTGTGTGTTTGTGCTGTGTAGCGCTGACCGAACTCCGTCCAGTCAGCGCTACACACGCGGTGCAGCTGTGTCACAGAGACACAGTCTGCACCGCGGCCCGCATGGTACGCAGCTGAGGCGCCCTTCACTATGTGGCGCCTTACGCAGCTGCGTACCATGCGTAACGGGAGAACCGGCCCTGATTGCTGTACAATTATTATCTGATGATATAGTCGTTTATGGTCGGATGACGTATTACTAGGACGCTACTTTGTGTCGGTGCAATCCAATGCGCACAAATGCGAATACACAATACACATACACTGACGCACATAACGCTCACATATATATATATATATATATATACATAGACGTTCGTATGTATATTCACATACGTACACATAGACGCTCATATGTGTATTCACATACATACAGACACATATTTGCTATTTCAAAACACACGCACATATGGGAACGCATACATATAAAATGGTTCCCACGCATTATAGTTAATAACCAGAGTTATTAAAGGTATTGTTATCTAATAATTATGATGTGAAATGTACTTAAATGAGATCTAAGGTTCAGAATACAGTGGACATGTCATGTCTGGTATCATACTAAATCCCTGTTTATTTGCAGACATCCGTTTCTATCGGCAAAGAAATCGCATCATGCGTCTGCTAGTTATGGATGATAGGGAGTTATTGGATAGAAATGTTATTACTTGCATGTAGTGTTATAGCCAGTTTTAACCAGTTGTTCGGCAGGAAGCTACACAATGTGACCGTTGGAGGATTGAGCCATACCCCTGATGACACCGTACGTACTGACCAATGACCAGATTGACCAGAAGCAAGAACCAATGAGAACCTGTCAATTTGTCCCTTTGTTAACTTTGAAACCTGTAAGGTATATAAGCTGTGTGCTGATCTTAGTGTACAGACATCTTCTAGCGACGTCGTGTTACCCCTTTTTACATAAATAACTTTTTGTGCTTTGGGACCACACGATTGGACTGGAAAGCAATTCTTTCTTAAGCGACTTGCAGCGCTAAATAGCGACTTATAGGAATCAGTAGAATGGAGAAGTCTATTTAACAAGCTCAGCATGAAATAACAGAGGAAAAGTTTTATTCCTTGAATAAAGTAATTTTTTCAATGATCAATAATCTTACCTGTTTTTAATTATTATGGGGAGGGGGATCTTCACTTCTTACTAATAGGATATGAACAGCAGTCTGAGCTGTCAGGTGGCACATAGCACCATCTGAGAAATGTTACGGCAAGCATACGGCGGAGAGACTATTAGCCGTGCTGCAGTGTTTCCATGGTGGAATCTCTTCAAAGAGGGTAATACGCGAGTGACTGACGAAGCGCGTTCTGAGAGACCATCCGGCGCGGTTACAGATGTCACATTGCCAAAGCTGAGGAGATGTCACAAAATGACAGAAGGGTAACTTTACGCAAACTTTCGGCTGCACTTGGCATCTCATTCCAACTGGTTCAGCAAATTGTGACAAAGGAACTGACAATGCATCACGTGTGTGCCAGGCGGGTACCCAGAAATCTCACAGAAGAGCAGATGTAACAACGAGTTGAATCGTGCAAGAACACAGGGCCTGATTCAGGCCCGCTCGCGAGCGCTATGCGCTCATAAGCCGGTCGATGGTGGCCCAGTGCGCATGCGCACGATGGAGCCGGCTCCATCGTGCGCATGCGCGAGACCCGGATAGCAACGGGCAAACCGTCGCTCCAGGTCTCGTACCAAAGGGGGCGTGTTGTCGATGTTGAGTGACAGCACGCCCCCTTGGGTGGGAGGGCTGGGGGTGTGGCTGCCCAGACGGAGGCGTTCCCACGGGAACGCCTACTTTCTGGGATCAGCCCCACTGACATCTGTTAGAGCCGAAAGCACTCTGGGGCTTGCGGCAACGAGACCCTACTGCAAGCCCGATGGTCGCGATGGTCTTGACCATTGCGACCATCATCATGGCCGCTCGCATAAGCTGTGGGTGGTAATCCACAGCTATGCGAGCGGCCAAGAGGCCGCAAAAAAAAACCAAACGCCCTGATTCAGAGCGAGCGCTCGTTCACAGCGTCCGGCTCTGAATCAGGCCCACAGTTCGAATGTCAGAGAGGATACATGATCTCCTGACATCGATTGTGAGAAAACGTGGATTTGTCATTATCTGGAATCCAGACATCAGTCCAGTGTATGGAAACACGCAAATTCGCCTCCTCCCAAAAAACTTCCGGGTGATTCCTTAGGCGTATAAAGTCATGCTCCTGCTGTTCTTTGATGCGCACAGTATGATCCTACAGCACCGGGTTCCCCATGAACAGACAATTAATGGTGACTACTATGCAAACGTCCTGAGAACCCATTTGCATGGAGCCATGAGGAAGAAAAGACATTTGCTGAAGAAACTGTGGTTTTTGCTTCAAGACAATGCTCAGCCGCCAGAGCCGTAACTAGACTTTTTGGTGCCCTGAGCCAGGAAGAGCATTGGCGCCCCCACCCTTGTTTTTAAATCGGAAATAAAACATGTGCCCCAAAAAAGGGGTGTGGCCTCATGGACTGCCATCAGAAATTGTGGGGCAGATGGCTCCATGTGTAGGGTGTTGAAATGTGTGTTAAATAAAGGAGGATGTAACTGAAGGTGCTTGGGGAAGTGGCCAGGGCGGAGATAGGGGAGGTGGCCAGATGGAGGGGGAGGTGGCCAGGGCAGAGATAGGGGAGGCCAGGAGATGCCGGTGATAAAAGAAAAGGAAACTACAAGAGAGAATGTTTAGAAAAAGGAAAGTGACAGGCCCGAGCAGCGCCCCCTGCCCTGCGGTGCCCTGTGCCATGGCACGTGTCGCACCCTAGTTACGGCCCTGCCAACCACATGTTGCTGCTGTTGCATTGGCAGCACAGACTGAAATGAATGGGACAGCACTGGGAGACCCTCCATATAGCCCGGACTTAGCACCCTGTGATTTCTGGACCTCATTGAGAGCCGCTCGTAAGCGGCCGCTCGTTCGTTCTGAGCAATGTACGCACATCTGTGCATGCGTATGGGTTGTAATACGCATGCGCGAACCAGTCAGTGCGGTCGAAATTCGTGTGCTTGCAAAATAGCGAGTGGCTGGTAATTTGAGTGACAGGATGAGGCGTTTGTGGGTGGTAACAGGGGAAGGTGCTTGAAAACGGGGAGTGGAAATCAGAATGCAGGCGTGCCAAACGGTCAAAATGGGCGTTTTAAGGGTGTGCATAATGAACAAAGCAGCGTCATCGGCCACGTCACTTGGTTGTTTTTTAGCCAGAACTGCTCGCATGATCGCGGTAGGAAAATGCAACCACAAGCACTGCGAGCAGTTCACATGCCTTTCGATGTACTTGATTAATCTAATAAATAGCGGAGTTGACGTATGATGTGAGCGGCCACGGGGCGTTTTTTACAAAATAACGACCGCATGTTTCGTTCGCTCGTTCAGACATAGAGGCATCAACAGACCGCAAAGAGCGAACGGTCAATTTAAATATCCAACCCCTTTTTCTGAATGAGCGAGCGCAAATAGCGTCTGGCTCTGAATCAGACCCTCTGGGCATTCCCAACCCTGAAAAACAACTGCGCGGAAAGAAGTTCTCAACAGATGATGAAGTGAAAAGTGTCACAGCTGCAACGCTAAACGTGATATCACAAAACCGTCTACTGCACGTCTGCGAATCGCTGTTGAAACGCTGCAAAAAATTTATTGAATGTGAAGGACGCTACATGAAAAATGTTCAGATCCTGTGGAGTCATCTGATTCTGGAAAAATAATTAATTCTCATTACTTTCAATTAGCCCTCGAATATTATAATATATCAGCATTGATACAATGTAACAGCAGCAGATACAGAGAACAGTACAGTCACTATGTACAAAGATGGTTCCTATACTATGCACTATAATAATAATATAATAATATCAGAGCACTGATACGATGTAACAGCAGCAGCAGATACAGTACAGTCACTATGTGTAGAGATGCCCCATACTATGTACTATAATAATAATAATGTAATATCAGAGCACTGATACGATGTAGCAGCAGATACAGGATACAGTACAGACACTGTGTGTAGAGATGCCCCATACTATGTACTATAATAATAATAATGTAATATCAGAGCACTGATACAATGTAGCAGCAGATACAGGATACAGTACAGACACTGTGTATAGAGATGCCCCATACTATGTACTATAATAATATCAGAGCACTGATACATTGTAGCAGCAGCAGATACAGGATACAGTACAGACACTGGGCCTGATTCTGACCCACTCGCGAGTGCTGAGCACTCGCAAGCGGGTCGATGGTGCCCTAGTGCGCATGCGCACGACGGAGGGAGCTCCATCGTGCGCATGCGCGAGACCCGAATAACGACTGGGTAGCCGTCATTATGGGTCTCGATGTTGATTGACAGCACGCCCCCTTGACAGCACGTCTCGATGTTGATTGACAGCATGCCCCCTTTGGTGGGCATGCCGGGGGCGTGGCTGCCAATAGTCACCCACAGCTATGCGAGCGGCCGGGAGGCCGTTCTGAAAAAAAAAAGACCGGCTCTGAATCAGGGCCACTGTGTATAGATATGCCCCTTGCTATGTGCTATGTACTATAATAATAATAATAATAATAATAATAATAATAATAATAATATCAGAGCACTGATACAATGTAACAGCAGCAGCAGATACAGGATACAGTACAGTCACTATGTATAGAGATGCCCCATACTATGTACTATAATAATAATTAGATCAGAGCACTGATACGATGTAACAGCAGCAGCAGATACAGGATACAGTACAGTCACTGTGTATAGAGATGCCCCATACTATGTACTATAATAATAATAATGTAATATCAGAGCACTGATACATTGTAGCAGCAGCAGATACAGGATACAGTACAGACACTGTGTATAGAGATGCCCCATACTATGTACTATAATAATAATAATAATAATAATAATAATAATAATAATAATGTAATATCAGAGCACTGATACAATGTAGCAGCAGATACAGGATACAGTACAGACACTGTATAGAGATGCCCCATACTATGTACTATAATAATAATAATAATAATAATAATAATAATAATAATAATAATAATATAATATCAGAGCACTGATACAATGTAGCAGCAGATACAGGATACAGTACAGACACTGTGTATAGAGATGCCCCATACTATGTACTATAATAATAATAATAATAATAATAATAATAATAATAATGTAATATCAGAGCACTGATACAATGTAGCAGCAGATACAGGATACAGTACAGACACTGTGTATAGAGATGCCATATACTATGCACTATACTATAATAATAATAATAATATAATAATATCAGAGCATTGATACAATGTAACAGCAGCAGATACGGAGGACAGAACAGTCACTATGTGTAGAGATGCCCCATACTATGTACTATAATAATAATTAGATCAGAGCACTGATACGATGTAACAGCAGCAGCAGATACAGTACAGTCACTATGTGTAGAGATGCCCCATACTATGTACTATAATAATAATAATGTAATATCAGAACACTGATACAATGTAGCAGCAGATACAGGATACAGTACAGACACTGTGTGTAGAGATGCCCCATACTATGTACTATAATAATAATAATGTAATATCAGAACACTGATACAATGTAGCAGCAGATACAGGATACAGTACAGACACTGTGTATAGAGATGCCCCATACTATGTACTATAATAATATCAGAGCACTGATACATTGTAGCAGCAGCAGATACAGGATACAGTACATACACTGGGCCTGATTCTGACCCACTCGCGAGTGCTGAGCACTCGCAAGCGGGTCGATGGTGCCCTAGTGCGCATGCGCACGACGGAGGGAGCTCCGTCGTGCGCATGCGCGAGACCCGAATAACGACTGGGTAGCCGTCGTTATGGGTCTCGATGTTGATTGACAGCACGCCCCCTTGACAGCACGTCTCGATGTTGATTGACAGCATGCCCCCTTTGGTGGGCATGCCAGGGGCGTGGCTGCCAATAGTCACCCACAGCTATGCGAGCGGCCGGGAAGCCGTTCTGAAAAAAAAAAAGACCGGCCCTGATTCAGAGCGACCGGCTCTGAATCAGGGCCACTGTGTATAGAGATGCCCATTGCTATGTGCTATGTACTATAATAATAATAATAATAATAATAATAATAATAATAATAATAATAATAATAATAATAATCATCATAATAATAATAATAATAATAATAATAATATCAAAGCACTGATACAATGTAACAGCAGCAGCAGATACAGGATACAGTACAGTCACTGTGTATAGAGAAGCCCCATACTATCTACTATAATAATAATAATAATAATAATAATAATAATAATAATAATATCAAAGCACTGATACAATGTAACAGCAGCAGATACAGGATACAGTACAGTCACTGTGTATAGAGATGCCCCATACTATGTACTATAATAATAATTAGATCAGAGCACTGATACAATGTAGCAGCAGCAGATACAGGATACAGTACAGTCACTATGTATGGAGATGCCCCATACTATGTACTATAATAATAATGTAAGATCAGAGCACTGATACAATGTAACAGCAGCAGCAGATACAGGATACAGTACAGTCCCTGTGTATAGAGATGCCCCATACTATGCACTATAATAATAATATTAGATCAGAGCACTGATACGATGTAACAGCAGCAGCAGATACAGGATACAGTACGGTCCCTGTGTATAGAGATGCCCCATACTATGCACTATAATAATAATAATGTAATATCAGAGCACTGATACAATGTAGCAGCATATACAGGATACAGTACAGTCACTGTGTATATAGATGCCCCATACTATGTACTATAATAATAATAATAATAATAATAATAATAATAATAATAATAATAATATCAGAGCACTGATACAAAGTTACAGCAGCAGCAGATACAGGATACAGTACAGACACTGTGTATAGAGATGCCCCATACTATGTACTATAATAATAATAATAATAATAATAATAATAATAATAATAATAATAATGTAATATCAGAGCACTGATACATTGTAGCAGCAGCAGATACAGGATACAGTACAGACACTGTGTATAGAGATGCCTCATAGTATGTACTATAATAATAATATTAGATCAGAGCACTGATACAATGTAACAGCAGCAGCAGATACAGGATACAGTACAGACACTATGTATAGAGATGCCCCATACTATGTACTATAATAATAATATTAGATCAGAGCACTGATACAATGTAACAGCAGCAGATACAGGATACAGTACAGTAACTGTGTATAGAGATGCCCCATACTATGTACTATAATATTAATTAGATCAGAGCACTGATACGATGTAACAGCAGCAGCAGATACAGGATACAGTACAGACACGGTGTATAGAGATGCCCCATACTATGTACTATAATAATAATAATAATAATAATAATAATAATAATAATAATGTAATATCAGAGCACTGATACAATGTAACAGCAGCAGCAGATACAGGATACAGTACAGACACTGTGTATAGAGATGCCCCATACTATGTACTATAATAATAATAATAATAATAATAATAATAATAATGTAATATCAGAGCACTGATACAATGTAGCAGCAGATACAGGATACAGTACAGACACTGTGTATAGAGATGCCCCATACTATGTACTATAATAATAATAATAATAATAATAATAATAATAATAATAATAATAATAATGTAATATCAGAGCACTGATACAATGTAGCAGCAGATACAGGATACAGTACAGACACTGTGTATAGAGATGCCCCATACTATGTACTATAATAATAATAATAATAATAATAATAATAATAATAATAATAATAATAATAATAATGTAATATCAGAGCACTGATACAATGTAGCAGCAGATACAGGATACAGTACAGACACTGTGTATAGAGATGCCATATACTATGCACTATACTATAATAATAATATAATAATATCAGAGCATTGATACAATGAAACAGCAGCAGATACGGAGGACAGAACAGTCACTATGTGTAGAGATGCCCCATACTATGTACTATAATAATAATAATGTAATATCAGAGCACTGATACAATGTAGCAGCAGATACAGGATACAGTACAGACACTGTGTATAGAGATGCCCCATACTATGCACTATAATAATAATAATAATAATAATAATAATAATAATAATAATGTAATATCAGAGCACTGATACATTGTAGCAGCAGCAGATACAGGATACAGTACAGACACTGTGTATAGAGATGCCCCATACTATGCACTATAATAATAATAATGTAATATCAGAGCACTGATACAATGTAGCAGCATATACAGGATACAGTACAGTCACTGCGTATATAGATGCCCCATACTATGTACTATAATAATAATAATAATAATAATAATAATAATAATATCAGAGCACTGATACAAAGTTACAGCAGCAGCAGATACAGGATACAGTACAGACACTGTGTATAGAGATGCCCCATACTATGTACTATAATAATAATATTAGATCAGAGCACTGATACAATGTAACAGCAGCAGATACAGGATACAGTACAGTAACTGTGTATAGAGATGCCCCATACTATGTACTATAATATTAATTAGATCAGAGCACTGATACGATGTAACAGCAGCAGCAGATACAGGATACAGTACAGACACGGTGTATAGAGATGCCCCATACTATGTACTATAATAATAATAATAATAATAATAATAATGTAATATCAGAGCACTGATACAATGTAACAGCAGCAGCAGATACAGGATACAGTACAGACACTGTGTATAGAGATGCCCCATGCTATGTACTATAATAATAATAATAATAATAATAATAATAATAATGTAATATCAGAGCACTGATACAATGTAGCAGCAGATACAGGATACAGTACAGACACTGTGTATAGAGATGCCCCATACTATGTACAATAATAATAATAATAATAATAATAATAATAATGTAATATCAGAGCACTGATACAATGTAGCAGCAGATACAGGATACAGTACAGACACTGTGTATAGAGATGCCCCATACTATGTACTATAATAATATCAGAGCACTGATACATTGTAGCAGCAGCAGATACAGGATACAGTACAGACACTGGGCCTGATTCTGACCCACTCGCGAGTGCTGAGCACTCGCAAGCGGGTCGATGGTGCCCTAGTGCGCATGCGCGAGACCCGAATAACGACTGGGTAGCCGTCGTTATGGGTCTCGATGTTGATTGACAGCACGCCCCCTTGACAGCACGTCTCGATGCTGATTGACAGCATGCCCCCTTTGGTGGGCATGCCGGGGGCGTGGCTGCCAATAGTCACCCACAGCTATGCGAGCGGCCGGGAGGCCGTTCTGAAAAAAAAAAAGAACGGCCCTGATTCAGAGCGACCGGCTCTGAATCAGGGCCACTGTGTATAGAGATGCCCCTTGCTATGTGCTATGTGCTATGTACTATAATAATAATAATAATAATAATAATAATAATAATAATAATATCAGAGCACTGATACAATGTAACAGCAGCAGCAGATACAGGATACAGTACAGTCACTGTGTATAGAGATGCCCCATACTATCTACAATAATAATAATAATAATAATAATAATAATAATAATAATATCAAAGCACTGATACAATGTAACAGCAGCAGCAGATACAGGATACAGTACAGTCACTGTGTATAGAGATGCCCCATACTATCTACTATAATAATAATAATAATAATAATAATAATAATAATAATAATAATATCAAAGCACTGATACAATGTAACAGCGGCAGATACAGGATACAGTACAGTCACTATGTATAGAGATGCCCCATAGTATGTACTATAATAATAATATTAGATCAGAGCACTGATACAATGTAACAGCAGCAGCAGATACAGGATACAGTAGAGTCACTATGTATAGAGATGCCCCATACTATGTACTATAATAATAATATTAGATCAGAGCACTGATACAATGTAACAGCAGCAGCAGATACAGGATACAGTAGAGTCACTATGTATAGAGATGCCCCATACTATGTACTATAATAATAATGTAAGATCAGAGCACTGATACAATGTAACAGCAGCAGCAGATACAGGATACAGTACAGTCACTATGTATATAGATGCCCTATACTATGTACTATGTACTATAATAATAATGTAAGATCAGAGCACTGATACAATGTAACAGCAGCAGCAGATACAGGATACAGTGCAGTCACTGTATATAGATGCCCCATACTATGTACAATAATAATAATAATGTAATATCAGAGCACTGATACGATGTAACAGCAGCAGCAGATACAGGATACAGTACAGTCACTGTATATAGATGCCCCATACTATGTACTATAATAATAATGTAAGATCAGAGCACTGATACAATGTAACAGCAGCAGCAGATACAGGATGCAGTACAGTCACTGTGTATAGAGATGCCCTATACTATGTACTATAATAATAATAATAATAATAATAATAATAATAATAATAATAATAATATCAGAACACTGATATAATGTAACAGCAGCAGCAGATACAGGATACAGTACAGTCACTGTGTATAGAGATGCCCCATACTATGTACTATAATAATAATGTAAGATCAGAGCACTGATACAATGTAACAGCAGCAGCAGATACAGGATGCAGTACAGTCACTGTGTATAGAGATGCCCTATACTATGTACTATAATAATAATAATAATAATAATAATAATAATAATAATAATATCAGAACACTGATATAATGTAACAGCAGCAGCAGATACAGGATACAGTACAGTCACTGTGTATAGAGATGCCCCATACTATGTACTATAATAATAATGTAAGATCAGAGCACTGATACAATGTAACAGCAGCAGCAGATACAGGATGCAGTACAGTCACTGTGTATAGAGATGCCCTATACTATGTACTATAATAATAATAATAATAATAATAATAATAATAATAATAATATCAGAACACTGATATAATGTAACAGCAGCAGCAGATACAGGATACAGTACAGTCACTGTGTATAGAGATGCCCCATACTATGTACTATAATAATAATAATGTAAGATCAGAGCACTGATACAATGTAACAGCAGCAGCAGATACAGGATGCAGTACAGTCACTGTGTATAGAGATGCCCTATACTATGTACTATAATAATAATAATAATAATAATAATAATAATAATAATAATAATATCAGAACACTGATATAATGTAACAGCAGCAGCAGATACAGGATACAGTACAGTCACTGTGTATAGAGATGCCCTATACTATGTACTATAATAATAATGTAAGATCAGAGCACTGATACAATGTAACAGCAGGAAGTACTGCAGTCAGCAGAACACCACACCCTGAGCGATGACATCACACATGGGAATCACATGACAGGGGCAGGTCATGTGACCTGTGAGTCTTGTTTTCTGTTAGTCACAGACAGCAGGAAGCAGCTTGCAGTGTACATGGAGGGGGCATGTAAATAGCCATGTGCAGGGGAGGGGGGCTTGTACACAGGGAACGCTTATAGCAGTCATACATGACCTGCTCAGACACACAGCTGTCATACATGATCAGATGCAGGGAGCACACATACAGGGACACATATTAGCCCATCATAGGGTGTTTCAGAGCTACTGGACCTGCAGCTGCAGATATTCATCCCCTGAGGACTTACTGCATCACATCACAGGTGAGAGCTGGGGCTCAGGGCAGGGTCTGGGGTCACTGTGTGATATAATGTATTCTGTACAGGGGATGTGTTACAGGGCTGCACAGATATCTGGGGCTAGATTGTCTATATAGAGATGTGACTACAACTACCTCATAGAGCTACAGGGAGTTAGGAAAAGTCCCTCCGCAGTGACTGTGCGCTAAGTGTGTGACAGACCAGAGCTGCGGCTTCAGCGCAATCCAAAATTGTTATAGTGGAGCCAGGGGCGTATTAAGTGAGGAGGGGGCCCGTGTGCATTCCCCGCCCGGGGCCCCCCTCCTCTCTCCCTGGCGACAGCCAGCGTACTGACAGCGGCAGTAGTCTCCGTACACTAGTCTGTGCTCGGAGTATACTACACATGTGCAGGTCACCGGGAAAATGGCCTGGCAGCTATTTTCCCGGCAATTTCCCTACTGCGCATACCGCCAGGAAAATGGCTGTGGCGGCCATTTTCCACGCATTTTTGTGTACCGTTGGTCCAGCCGATGTGAGACTTCGGAGGGGTAAGTATTATAAAGTATGGGTGCCGCAACAACTGCCACCCCAAACGCTGCCAAACATCGCCGGCCGGGACTCGCTGGCAGTCTGTGTGGCTCCTCCCCTATTTGAATTCTGGACTGTCACACACTTAGCGCACAGTCACTGCGGAGGGACTTTTCCCAACTGCCTGTATAAAGCTGCGAGGACACTGTCATGGCGATAACAGAGAGAGCACATATATAATTACTTTGTTTTTTCCCTTGGCGTATGGGCTCAGTTCATTCCAGGTAAACAGGACTGGTCAGCTCCATTGGATTCCTAAGCTATTGGGAGGAACACTGTGTGCTAGTGTCATACAGCATTCCTGTCATATAACACATCCTTATTGCTGCTCTGCGGCTGTCAGAGGCATCTGTCTTATTACCAATACACCAGGGGGGGGGTATTAATATCCTGTACACAAGTTATAGGATGGAGCCTTAGCACCACGGGCCCCAGGTGGCAGCAGAGATTCCGTGGCAGAGAGGGCATATCAGCAGTATTTATTAGATTGGCCTTTGAACCTTGATAACTTGTCCTGGGTTTATCTCTTATTACTATGCATGTAGTGAAGAAAATGAGGTTGTCACAGGGCTCGCTGACTATAGGTGGTTTCCTGCGACTTATGTTAAACTGGTTTGTTAACAGATACACCGGAGAAAATAAGCACACAGTTGGGGCTCAATACTGGTGAGTGGGGTGTAAATAGTGATTAGGGCTCAGTTCAGTCTTTCACTGAATATATATATTTTTTTTTTTAAAGTTCTAATTTTTTTTATTTTTTATGCTGTATGTAAATCTAATTCTCGCTTTAACGGAGATGTGTCTGTGTAGATTTCAGTTCTGCGCAGAGTCCGGCAGCATGGGGTGGTCATGGTATTCCTGGCACCTAGATAATCCGTACCCGCCAAAGAACTTCTCAGACTGTCAGAATGGCACGGAGTGGGTGTGGAACATCTTTAACGAGTGTGCATCCGACGCATGGGACCTCGCCAGCGTGTGCCTGGGGCTGTTCTCCATTCTGTGCTTTGTTGCCGCCTCCTTCCCGTGAGTATATTGGGGCTGGTTCCTTATTATATAGGTCACCCAGTCATTAGCACTTGGTAGTATTGCTCTGAGGTCACTGGAACTTCCCCAGTTGTCTCAGCATCCGGGACAGCCGCAGATTTTGGTTCCTCATCCAGGACATCACTGACTCAGCGACTATGGTGTTGACGTCATGGTTCTTAGGACACAGATAGTGCTGAGCTGGTTATCTGTGGGATCCCTATTGCACACAGTGACCCGTGAAGTCATGAAGCGCCCGTCTCTTACGCCGCCCCGTGTCAGCATCTGTACAGGCTTCAGTGTCAGGGGAATATGTTATTCCTGCAGGGACAAGATTTTAGTAGTCATTGGAGTCCATTAAGTCTGTGCAACCTTTAATTTATCCCATTGGGAAGTTACAGGAAGGCGTACAGAAATATTCATTAACGTCGCTTAAAGTTTGCTGAAGTAATTCGAAAATTACCCTTGCTCCCAATATAAACATGCAGGTCTTGGGTGAACCTTACTGTGTAGGCAGCCTATATCTGGTGTGGGGTGCTGATGGGGTTGGCAGTGACGGTAGATATGGTCATAGACTGGTCTATCTTTGGTTAAAGACCTTCATGTAGGAGACGGTGTATTTATTTGCACTCAGTTGTCATCATGATCCCATTAAGGCCCCAATCTCCCTCTCTTCTCCTCCTCCAGCCTCTCTTTTTATCGCTGTGTCCTCTCGTCCCATCAAATCCTCTAAACAGGTGTCTAAAAAAGAAAGTAAATTAATTGAATTCTACCCTGGACCAATATTATCACATCCAACATAGTAACTACCATAGGTGCATTGGGGGCAGCTGCTATGTGGCTTTGAGCTAAGGGGGGCCCATCTTCCATGTCACATGGGTGTAACTACCATAGGTGCATGGGGGGAAGCTGCTATGTGGCTTTGAGCTGAGGGGGGCCCATCTTCCTTGTCAAAGTTACATGTGTTATATACATTTTCCACCATAGGGTGGTACATAGGGGTCCTTACTAACTTTTGCTATGGTGCTTTTAAATCCCTAGTTACGCCCCTGGGCAGCACCCTGTTCCTGAGACCAGTGGCGGGCGGGTAAATGAAGTACGGGGTGCAGCAGAACCTAATGCTGGTGTGTTCTCCCCGTCGCTCGCTGATCTCGTATTGGGAACTCCTATATTTGTAGACTTTCGGTATTACTGAATCTGATGCATAATGCTTATTTTTTAACCACCTAAAAACCAGGCAGAGTTATCATATACTGTACATAGACTCGGCCTAGGCTTTATTTTAACAGTCCATATAATTGTTTTTAGTCATAGAAGTTTTCATATGATATTACCGGGTGTCTACAAGTCTGATCAGTAACTTGTAACGGAACATTGACATGGAGAATAATCTGTGCTTCAAAAAAGACCATCTGTCATTTCCAAGCGTCCGGTCGGCTACTCGCAGGCACTACTGTCCATCCAGCTTGGTGAAACTTAAAATTATATATACACTAGCTGGAGTACCAGGCGTTGCCCAGGATTTTAAGAATGTTTGTTTACACATCCTCCTCCAACAAACCTCTCCTTAGGCAGGCCTCACGAAAAGTGTGACAAATTTCCCCATCCACAGTCCTAAGGTCTTGGAAGGAAGTAGGACCTGTAACGGTGTAAAGCAAACTTCGGAGATGGAAGCATTCAAAATGTGTCGGATGTACAGTGTAAACACGGCCAAGAGCTTCTGTTGCTCTGATACCAGGATGACCATCTACAGCGACTCCCTGTTTTCTGCGCATAAAAACTTTTCGGGAAGCATTCCATGTGTAATATTTTGGCAGCTCACAGTACAGCAGGGTCCTTGCAAAGTCATCATTTTGACACCGTTGGAAGAAAGAAGTAAATGTTGCTGTGTAATTTGGTATAGTCAGAGAGCTGGGAATGCTGGGAAAGCCTGCTAAAGCTCTCTCCGATAATAAACATTAAGATCATGACAACAGAAAACGCTCGCTCCGAGGCCCTACCCATATGCCGTGAGGCAGGGGCAGGGCTATGGGCGACAATGGAGGCAGCTGCCGCCGGGCTCCAGCTCTGAAGTGGCACCTCCTCCATTACCCACAATGTATTCACCCCACTTAGGGCTGTAACTATGTACCCGGAGTGTACCGTCGCAGCCACCCAATACATGGCACCGCTTCCCGGCACCTGAGAAGTCACCATACACTAGTGGAGAGCTACATGACAGACCATCAGCTGTCGTCTCTGTCTATCTATAGCCTGTCCCTACCATTGGTGTCGCTGCTTCTCAGATTATGTAAGTGTAACACATCCAGCATTACAGTGTAAGCGGGTGTGACCGGGGGCACCAAATTATAACTTGCGTCTGGGGTGAATTTCCGCCACTGCCGTGAGGCCCCACAATGAGCGTATAGGAAAAATTGTGTTTTTTAATTAATTAAAAATTAAGTCATTAATTTCGATTTCACATTTTTTAAGATGACTCCGTCGTGTTTTAATACGCTCGTATGTAAAATTTCACGATCCTGGCTTGTAAACTGTGGATTTGTATAGAAAGACAGAAGGACAAATTTTAACTTTTATATAGTAGAATATATATATATATATATATATATATATATATATATATAGTAAAGCCTACCAGGAGTACTCCAGGTAATGTCTGAATCGCTGCCTGGATGTCCTGGGGATACATGTTGGGATAGGCCTGAGTCCCGTCACTACAGCTGGGGAGAGATTATTATTATCTTGTATTTATAAGACACTACAGACTGTATGTAGTTCCATACATGGGGCAAACGACAAAACCCAACAGAGTGTAGGTACAATTCATAACGGCTAATGATTGAGTAATTACAACATGTTATGAATACAAGACAGTCCGGTAATACCACGGGCACGAGACGATATGTCACTGCCGGGCACTGTACATGACTATACAACTTGTGCTGGGTCACAATCTTGTCCTCTCTCCTTTCAGACAATTCTACAGCTCCTGTAAGACGGGGAACATGGACAAGGCGCTGTCTATCTGGTTCCTCTTAGGATGGTTAGCCGGGGACTCCTGTAATTTTGTGGGTGCATTCCTGTCCAACCAGCTCCCCATACAGGTAAATCTCCACTGACTCCCTGCTCTGGTCATAGGGGGGAGATGTATCAACCTTTTAAAGAGTGGACACGTTGCCTCCAACCAATCAGCTTCTATCTAGCATTTTATAGAATGTACTTGATAAATGCTAACAAGATTCTGATTGGTTGCTATGGGAAACGTCTGTGCTTTATAGCAGGCTTGACACATCTCCCCCTGCTCCGCCGTAGTGTGAGAACTATACAGAATCTCCCTTATCACCCTTGTCTCTCTTCCACAGACATACACAGCGGTTTACTACGTGCTGGCGGACATCTTAATGCTGTCACTGTATTTCTACTATAAGTATCGGAACCAGGGGCCTAGCAGTGAGTATAGCAGTTGTACATGTGGGAGATGGTCTGCCGTCTACAGGTCCCATCTGATTATAGGCATGCCTTTAACATTCCTGTCTCCTGCAAGAATTCTAGATCACCCACTTCTGCATTATCTTATTAAAGATGTACGCTGCTTACAACTAGGATTATACTGTAACAGTCAATCTCTCATCTAGCCGAACGGAGAGGTCTGGGGTTTTGCACAAATCCTGCTATAGGATGCCCACTACTGCCCCCTAATGGAGAATGTGTCTGCCTGAATGGGCACATTTTCTTTTTAAGTAGCAAGTTAAGTACCGTGTAATGTCCTTCTACAAATCGTTATCTCCTTTTCAAAATCTCTCTTTAGGGCAGACACATATGACTGAGGGTCGCAGACACAGATGCTCAGCATAGGTTTTTATAGTATACACACAGAGAGCTCAGAGGCGCTTCAATGCCACTCTGCTCAAGACATCATGTGCCATGTCACTGTGGTTGCCACGGTATTCATGCGACACTGTCCCATACTTAAGAACTTTATAATCTTTCCTCCATGTCAGTGTCCCTGGAGGGAAATGCCGCGGGTGGGGTGGGGTGGGGTGGGGTGGGGTGGGGTGGGGTGGGGTGGGGTGGGGTGGGGTGGGGGTGGGGTGGGGTGGGGTGGGGAGGGGAGGGGAGGGGAGGGGAGGGGAGGGGAGGGGAGGGGTGGGGTTACTTCTTGTCCTGTCAGTTATTTGTGTAAACAATAAAAACACATTTTGTTCCCATGGGATTGATGCTGTAAAATACCCCTCAAGGACTATATCTAATATATTCTTGTGTGAATGTTGCAATCTGATGTTTCGTATTGAGTCAGGTGATTAGTGGGTATTGGGATGACCGTGCTTCTATTATTTGTATGAAGTCTCTCGCCTTCCTGCGTTCACAGCGTCTCTCAGTATAAACGCAGTCTGCACCTTTGCTCTGTTTGGTTCCATGGCCGCGGTGCCTCTGCTCAGGATCCCCGGACTGGTCCCGCTGGACTCTGGCGGTCTGGTTGGTGGAAGACGACTACTGTACACGGCCAGCTCGGAATGCGAGGCGAGTACCTGCCGTGTCTCCTGTTGCTGTAACACATTCAGCAAACTGAAGTAATTTATTAATGATGGTGAAAGACGCTGGAAGCTGTAAAACTCTCCTCCGAGCCTCGGGTGTAAATTTACTAAGAATCGAGTCTCATGGAGATGACAATCTCTGGGGAGTTTAGAAATAATTTTCATCTCGTAAATTGACTAAAGGCAAAGTCGGGTGAGTTAGAGAGAGAGAGAGAGAGAGTGAGTGAGTTCTCTCTAATGGTGCATACACACAATCAGATTTTTTCTTCAGATATGGACGATAACGATTTAAAAATCGTTCAGTCGTTCATATCTGAAGGAAAATCGTTCATATCTGACATGCCTGAACGATGGACGATCAACGATGCGCGTTCCCGTTTGTCAGATAACGATATCTGACATCTGATGGGTTTGCAGTCAGACTTGGACGATTCCATTCATTTTAATGCAGTCAAAAATCGTTCAATCGTTCAAATCGTTCAAAACTTTGGTCAAATCGTTCAAATCGTTCAGTCGTTCATCTGACAAATCTGACAAGTCTGACAAATCTGACCGTGTGTACGCTCCATTACTCGTAAAACTTGGGTGAGATAGCAAACTCGAATCTTATCACCATCGGGAAAACTCGGAAGTACTTTCACCTAAAAGATACAGCTCGCAAATTTACTAAGATTCGAGATGACAATCTCGGGTGAGATGACGGCAAACTCTCTGCCAAATTGAAGTTTTAAACACTCACCTCCAGAGCTGCGTGTTTGCCTGAAACATACACAGATCAGTGTAATTTGTGTATGTTACTTTTTTTTTTTTTTTTACAAAAAAGAAGGTTCCCCACTAAAAAGCATAACCAGCCCCGGACTTGACAGCCAGTCCTGGTTCCAAAAATGACGGGGAACAAAACGAGCAGGGTTCCACTGTAATTTAGGAACCAGCACCAGGCTGCAGGGCCAGTGCTGGTTTTAAATATATGGGTGACAAAATTGCATAGGGGTCCACCTATATTTAAAACCAGCACCGAACCCAAACCGACCGGGGTGTAATGCCACAGCCAGGCGACCCTATCACCGTGTCTCCAGGGCCAAAGCATTCTCACCCCAAGCCGGGGAGGTGGGGACCCCTACAAGAAGGGGCCCCCCCTCTTTCCTGAAACCCCAGGCTTGGTCTGAAGCCCGGGACTCTTCCCTGCACCCATGGGCTGAGGGTATGGGGGGTAATAAAGTGTAAAAGAGAAGTAAACTATTGTATTATACAATGGAACTACAGGTGCCAGCATGCCTGCCCTTTGGCACTTGTGGAACTACAAGTGCCAGCAGGCGGCCGGCACCCATACCTCCACTGTAAAATAAATAGTTAAATAAAGACACAACACACACACCGTAGATCAGGGCTCTACAAAACCCAGGGGTCAGGTCGCCATGGCGACCAGATTTGGCTGCCTGGCGACCAGGTTTTCAGCAACCCCCGGGCCCTGCAGCGCGCGCGGTCCACACTACAGAGTATAACAAACACACAGTCGCCAGCGGCAGCTGTATGTTTGTTATAGCAGCCGATGAGTCTGTCAGACTCTCATTGGCTGCTGCGTCGTTCACAGAGTGAGCCGTCTGGAGC
The DNA here is from genome assembly GCA_031769625.1 of Taudactylus pleione. Classification (NCBI taxonomy): domain Eukaryota; kingdom Metazoa; phylum Chordata; class Amphibia; order Anura; family Myobatrachidae; genus Taudactylus; species Taudactylus pleione. Next base: position 1,505,867 of record JAUIMM010002723.1, read on the forward strand.
TCACTCATGAGCTGCACATTCCGGCTCACCCCGCAGCAGGTTGACAGAGCGGAGTGCAGAGCGGCCAGGAGGAGCGGACAGCGGCGGTCGTCGGCAGGAGGTGGGGGTGTCCGCTACTGTAGGGACACTGCATAGATGGGGGTGGCCGCTACTGTGGGGGCACTGCATATTGGGGGTGGCCGCTACTGGGGACACTATGGGGGGGGTCACTGCATAGGGGGGGGACTACTACTGGGGGCAATGCATATGGGGGGGCACTACACAAGGGAACCACTACTGGGGGCCCTGCAAAGGGGGATTACTACTGGGGCATCCCGTTAGTGGTGTGGCTATGGGGGTTGGTTGTCAGGGGCGTAGGTGCTCAGTAATGCTTCCCGGGGGGGGGGGGGGGGGGGGTCTGGCTCGTATACTTTCATCCTGGCTCCTAAGTTTTAGAAAAATTTGTCAAGCCCTGCCGTAGATAGTATAAATGTATTACACACATGCCTCAATCACACATACTTACCCGTTACTGCCGGTCTGTCCTCTTCTCCAATGTCGAAATCTGTGTGGAAGAACCTGCAAAAAAAGATCCTATCCTCGCCTACATCCTGGCGCTGCTTTCCGTATCATCCAGGGTCTTGTCAAAACAACAAACCGACGTACCCGAACACCCCGCGAAACGACTGATGAGCAAAATCATCTGTTATTTCTCAAGGGCCGCTAGCCAATCAGCGGCCGCTCATTGGCTGGTTCTACTTGGGTCCCAGCCAATGAGCGGCTGCTACATGTAAATCTAAATTTGAGAGATGAAAAACTGGAAAAGTCACCCGAGATTCAGTGATGCAAATCGAGATAAAAAAACCCCTTAAACTCTACCAATCTCGATTCTTAGTAAATTTACCCCCTAGTATCTATACACCATGTAATATGGTAGTATCCAATTGTGTATAAATCGCACTCATGGCGCCTGTTTCTCTGCGCCTTTTTACAGCATTCGTCACAGGTAAAAACAAAACGAGGTCAAACCCCATTTACTTCCCAGGACTCTTATTTATTTGCGCTATTTGGAGGGGGGAGGGGTGTCCCAGTTCTGCTTTACTCCATCCCTTCCCTATTGCTGAACCGTGGAACCATCGGCACTGCCGAATTGCACACATCGTATTTACAAATCTAGTCATTTTAAATACCCTTGTGGATTTCACATTGACACGCGCATCTCCGTGAAGAATTCCAAAATGTATTATTAAAATATGAGCGTGAAATTCATTGAGTTACATGTGTTATTTCTACCAACAAAATGTAAAAACATGAAGTTTATAGTATGACTTAAGCTGCCCATCCACTTAACGATGCGGGAGACGATGGCACAATTACGACACCGTCGTCTCCCGCGGGGTGACGTTCAGACGTTCAGTGTATGCAGATTAATCATCCCCGAACATGGCAACCTGACGGCGGTCGTCAGGTTGACCATCATGTTCGGGCGATGATTGATGTTAAAAATGACCAGCGGGCGCGCGCATCGCTGGTGGTTTTTAACCTTTTGCTGCCCGATTTGTGGGCGATTACCAAGCGCTGGAGCGATAACGACCATCGTTATCGCTCCATCGCTAGGTTTAATCGCCTAGTGGATGGGCAGCATAATAATCGTGAACATTTTTTTTTAATCGCATCCATTTAACAAATAAATAAATAGATCTTTATCAAGGAAACAATATAAAAATACCCATAAAAACATTTGTTAAATAAGATGGTCATTTGTACTTTGAAAATCTGTTTATTCAATGCAAATCTTTGCATCAAAGAAAAGTATTAAAACATGTTGTATGACAGGTGATGGCCGCAATGAGAAAGACGCCATCTTGCCATATATAGTGGCGTAATACTAGGGTTAGAAGCAGTGATGGGCGGTGAGGTCAATGGCTGGGGAGGCACGCACGGAGATGGGCCTGAGTGCTGGGAGTCTGTCTCACCCCCTACTCTATAACTCTCCCCTCATTACACTCTCCTACCTGCATCACTGTCATATCTAGCTACTGCTGATTGAGTTCCGATCTCTAAAGACTGCAGTGCACTTCCTGGTCACATGACACATCCAAGGTGTCCATCAGTGCTCAAGGCACATTCCCCATACTCAGAGGCATGCCTCTATTAGCCCTCTTTCTGTGCATCTTACTGCCTGTGGTGAGGCCCCGCCCCCAGCTCTGCATGCAGTATCTGATTATACAGAAGAGGCTGAGCTGTTGCTGCCTCATCCCTAGTCTCCCTGCAGTCCCAGGGAGCTCCACAAAGCTGGTGAGTGTTAACTGTAAAAATTATTACAATAAACAAAGATGTTTACGTTACAAATATCTTCTTTGTTTTATTCTAATCATTTTTATAGCAAATCTCTGAAGTATGACAGGGGTGCCGCCACAAAGGGAGTTGTGTCAAACTTCTTGTGCTGCGCCGTCCTGCTGCAACGTTATCTTCTATAGATACATCTGATTGAAATCCCATTTCTGTAACTAAATTATTGCATATTTTCAAAACAAAACCAGATTGCTCTGTTGCTAGCGGCGATTTCCATTGGTGCTTACCTTCTGTCCTGTGCATCTTTCAGCCCTTCTCCACCAAGGAAATTATTGGAATAGTGATTGGTTCGGTGTCCTCCTTGTTCTACCTCACCTCCAGACTCCCTCAGATCGTCACTAATGTAAGTGCACTGTCCGTGTATGTAGGGGGCGCTGTTTCTGTGTGCGTGACGCCTACGTGAGCCGCATTAGGGGCCGTTATATACATTGACACTCTCCGTTTGGCTTTGGCAGTTCAGGAGGAGATCCACGGAAGGTCTGGCTTTGTCCCTCTTTTGTCTGGTCATATTGGGCAACCTGACCTACGGCCTTAGCGTTCTCCTGAAGCACCCGGACCGGGGGCAGTCAGAAGCCAACTACATAGAGCATCACCTGCCGTGGCTGTTTGGGAGCCTGGGAGTTATGACTTTGGATTTCATTGTATCCTTTGCTCTCTCTGTATGTTGGTACTGTGTTTTACAGTGTTAGTTCATTGACTGATCGGCCTGCTGTGCCATGTTAAGGGCTAAAAATAAAAACTAGGATTGGGCCCTACTGGCCTTGTTTGAGAAGTCTTGCTGGCTCAAGTACAATTCCTCATTTCCAAGTACAAAAGAGAGGGGGGTTTTAACCCCCCTATTGTTCCTCAGCACACTGAATTATACCTGCAACAACATATGCAGACTATATGGTTATAGAAATCAGAGATATTGGTTGCATGCATTTGCAAATACATGGGAAGCTGCTAGGCCTCGTCACGGCTTCTCTGTCCCTAACACTAAGTGGTTCACGTCCGGAGTGCAGGACCCCCCCAGGGCATCACTTGAAAATGGATAAAGAGTAACAGTGCACACATCTATACTTTACACTGCACTGTCACTCTTTTTTCCATTTTCGTGATGCCCTGGGGGGGGGTCCTGGGCTAAACTTTTTTTGGGGTGCACTGCGCCCCGGACGTGAACCACTTAGTGTTAGGGACTGCTAGTGACAGAGAAGCTGTGACGTGGCCTAGCAGCTTCCCATAGATTTGCAAATGCATGCAACCAATATCTCTGATTCTATAACCATAGTGTTCATATGTTGTTGCTAGTATAATTCATTGTGCTGAGAAACAATAGGGGGTTAAAACCCCCCATGTTTCCACTTGGTATGACCCTTCCCTTTCATGCACCTGAAAAGTACTACCAGATTGAATGAGCAGCTCCCATTTTTTTTGTTTCTAATTCCTTATTTCCGTCACAGATAAATGAATAAGCGCTAGGCCTGTGAAAGCCTCCCACAGAGCTTTTATTGAGGCTTAAGTTCTATTTCCATAGCTCAGTGGTTCTCAAACTCGGCCCTCAGGACCCCACACAGGTCACCCAGGTGCACAGGTGTAGTCATTACTCACTGATACATTTTAAAAGATCCACAGATGGAGATAATTATTTCACCTGTTATTCTGCAAGGAAACATGGAAAACATGCACTGTTTGGGGTCCTGAGGACTGAGTTTGAGAACCTGTGCCATAGCTTAACCCCCATATAGCAGTTTGGTGACAGCGTTATCTGTCCTACAAGCCTTAATAAAACGCCCAGCAGTGCTGTAATGAGAATGCTTAGGGCTCCGCTAAATGGAACCCTATAAATTGCTAGGCGTGGGAGGTGTACTAAGACATTGGAAAAGTGCAGTGATGTTGGAATCCAGTTAAAGGTTTCCTGTCCTCAGACATCATAAAGGGTAACTCCACTCAATAATGATGCTGCATAGTTTAAAATGGGATGAAGTTATTATCCCGGCTCGTTGGAATGCTGGAGCCAGAATCCCGATGGTAAGCAGTGCGGTTAGTTAGGCACTAAAGGGGGTGGTTAAGTTTATGGGGGGGGGGGTTAGGACCAGTGGTGGCTCCAGAAGTGGGGCTGCAGCGCAATCCAAAATTCAAATAGGGGAACCAACTGCCACCCCAAATGCAGCCAAACATCACTGGCTGGGACTCAATGGCAGTTGGTGTGGCTCCCTATTTGAATTTTGGACTCTGGAGCGGCCACCGGTTAGGATACTTACCGGCAGGTGTCTGTATCCTAACCCTGTCGGGATTATGACCACGGCATCCCATTAAAATAGTTACTCTTGACTGTTTCTGAGTTTTCAACAGCGGATTTCAAACGGCTGCTGTCATGTGACAGGATCTGAATAACGGACCTTCAGTAGCAATGTCAGTAACCAATCCCCCCACTTATTACCCTGGCACCAGCTTAAACGTTCCTTCTGATACTATGAAATACTTTTCCTGACTCCAGCACAGATAATCTTCCAGTTTTTTGTGTTCAACGTGAACCGTTCGAGCGTTTGTGCTACAGGAGAAAGGCAGCCTCTCCTGCATCATTCACCCAAGAGCTCCTCTGACGCCTGACAATCGGCATCGCAAGTTCTATCCCCAGTTTCGTCCTACGATGTCCCTTTCCGGGACCGAACATTCAGAGGACAATACCTCGTTCCTGCTGGGACCGCCTGGCCACATTGTGATGTTCTAATCACCTTAATGGACCTTCATGTAGTCTTAAAAATGTTTTAAACTCTTTCACGGTCATAGGCAAGGAACATTTTTAAATTAAACATGAATTTTAGACAAGGGAAAAAAAAAAGAATTTAATGTGTTGAGACAGATTTTACGATTACATGCAACTATTGTTAAAGGGGGTCCTGTGTTGGAGCAGATCCCCAAGTGCACATAACAAGGGAATATAATGAGTGTGTTTCTGTAGTTTATAGAGCCTGTTTCAGGACGCAGGTGCGCAGTCTGCCTTACAGCAGATCCGTTTTGCACAATAGACAGAGGGAAAGCCGCCACTTTACGGGACATGTGGTGTTTTATTGACCTGCAATCTGATCAGATGCCACTTGTGCTGCTCTATACTAGGAGTGCACATAAGTTAATATGATCTTTCCTTGGAGTGTGTTTCTGTAGATTAAAGAGCCAGTTTCAGGACGCAGGTGCACAGTCCGTCTTACAGCAGATCAGTTTTTGGATTTATGGACCTACAAACTGATCAGATTCCACTTGTGCTTCTCTATACGAGGGCTATCATTGTTTATTTAAAGGGACTGACTTTTATTAAAGAGAAAAAAAAACAACCTGTGAGCTGTGTCTGGTTTCTTTGGCTCTAGCATTGTTTCACTCATAAACACAGGTCTGGAATGTCTTTGAAGGGCACATTCCTCGGCTGGAAGCTGGACTGCTTCACTTGTTGTTCTTGGAATGACCACAAGGGGACGGCAAATAACTGGCCAAAAAAAAAATGGCGAAAATTTTACTCCAATTACAAAGAACGTCCTCAAACTTGCAGCTAAACCGGCCAAAGTTTTAAGACTTGGCTGTCGTCTATTTTGTACAGAAATTGACATTTAATATTTATAATTTTCAAATGTATTAAGTTGGAGCTGCAGCAGTTATCCCTGTACTTTCCGTTCCTTAGCCTCAGTCTCTTGTTGCTTTTCACAGGGGTAAAAACCATTGGTGCTCAACCACTGCTGCACCTCACGGCTGCCTAGGTTATGTCTGGTTAGCCAACAGGGTTCCCTCCAGCAGCTCCATCCAGGGGAGACTGACTGCTGTGGAAGGCTCTTGTAGAAACACAGCTTGTCCAGGGCTGAAACACACAGTAGATGAAAGGAAACCTTTCTAACATCACTCTGCGTTTTAAAACAGCAAACACTATTTCTGTAACCTCTTCATGACCAGAAACTCACATTTGCACAATATGTTGATCTGAGAAGGCTCGCAAGTGGGACTATATTGGGGGGGGGGGGGGTACAGTATATATATACACACACATTATATATATATATATATATATATTAGTTTACAACTTAAATCTACTGTATGTACTTTAACTTTGGATAGTTTGAACAATCTCAGAACATGACCCTGAAATGTGTCTAGTTTACATGAATAAGGATACACTGAGAAACCTTATATGTGTATCTAAGGATATTATAGGGACAGACCACCGATTTATTTTTTTTACTTTATTATTCAGTTTTAAAGTTATTATTCCAGCAAGATTGGCAAAGCCTGGAGATCGTGCCATAATTAGGTTAGTAACAGATCCAATGCAGGGTATACTAGGGGGTCAGGTACTATCGGACCCATGTATCGGCTGGTCTGTAGGGAACACGACTTATCGCTTTGCTAGGCAGGACTCCGCCCTGTTTGTGTGGATTTTTAGTTACAATTTGCTACCAATCCCGGATTAGTTATGTTATTATTAGGTCCTTTGTTCTCCATCCGTTTGATTGCAGTCCCTCACTTATACAACTTACATTCTACGAAACCGAGATGAGGAGACGCAGCATTAGAGGAATAAATAAAATATGCTGGTCTGTAATTATCCCCACATGGGAACACCACTCATTCGAGATAGGCAATTAGACATTTGGGTCACTATGAATGTACGTCCCTACAAATAAATGATATTCCACCCCACACATTCCACCACAACTCAGTTCCTACAGCTAGAAGACGCCACACGTTCCACCACAACTCAGTTCCTACAGCTAGAAGACGCCACACGTTCCACCACAACTCAGTTTCTACAGCTAGAAGACGCCACACGTTCCACCACAATTCAGTTCCAACAGCTAGACGCCACGCGTTCCCCCACAACTCAGTTCCTACAGCTAGAAGACGCCACGCTTTCCACAACAACTCAGTTCCCACAGCTAGAAGACGCCACGCGTTCCACCACAACTCAGTTCCCACAGCTAGACGCCACGCGTTCCACCACAACTCAGTTCCTACAGCTAGAAGACGCCACGCGTTCCACCACAACTCAGTTCCCACAGCTAGACGCCACACGTTCCACCACAACTCAGTTCCTACAGCTAGAAGACGCCACACGTTCCACCACAACTCAGTTCCTACAGCTAGAAGACGCAGGATGTGCTTGTTGTGCACTTAGGCAGATTTAGCCAGAAGGTTTTATATAAACTCCAGCAAATCTTTTACACCAAACCTGTACCCTGATGTCCAGCTAGATGTCATCCTCCATAAACCTCCCACCCTTTGGGGGTCTGGTTGTTTTCTCAGAATTTAAAATGCTTCCAATCATTATGTAGACACCATAATGTCAACACCCAATTTTAAGCCTAACCCTAAAATGTCTATTGACTGTCTACATATCGTTAGTTAAAATGTCAACATATGAAAAGTCAACAATGTAGAAATGAAGATGTAGACCAGGCCTGGCCAACCTGTGGCTCTCCAGCTGTTATGAAACTACAAGTCCCAGCATGCCTTGCCACAGTTTTGCTATTCGGGAATGCTGAAACTCTGGCAAGGCATGCTGGGACTTGTAGTTTCACAACAGCTGGAGAGCCACAGGTTGGCCAGGCCTGATGTAGACCATTTGCCTTTCTACACTGTAATGGTTAGCAACCTGACTACATTCCCCCAGTCCATCTCCGTACGTCTCATTCTACATCCCCTGACCCCTGTCTTCCCCCCCCATGAGACCCACTACGTGTGACGGGGTGTAGCACCAGTACGTATTGACCACCAGCAGATTGGTGGACTCATGTTGAGGACTGATGGTGTGATCCTTGGTCAGTGTGGAACACACAGGAGCAAACACCACGATCGTGATACAAGTGACGATGAACCATTTGACATTGGGGGGTGTTTATTGTAATTGGGGCGCAGGGAAACAGTGGCGGTAAAGTTAGTCCTCTTTCCTAGCACTGGTTAGAAGATCAGAGCAATGTGCTGCCTTGGAGAACACTCGTTTTATAAACGTGCCTCTTAGTACTGCAACGTCCCTGAACACTCCAGGTAATCTATAGATCCCACAAGTCCTCACTATCGGTACAGCAGCGGCCATTACAGAGATCGCATGGGCTATACGAGATCTGTACAGACCGTCTTGCATGCCACCTACAGAAAATCTCCAGCGCAACTATAATACAACTTACAGATTGCATGGGGCTTATTCTATAACAGTGCCAACACTAGATTGTACGGCCGTTTTGCCCATTTCCCACCTCGGCTTTATGTTCTGTTTGTTTCCACGCTCTTGGATGTTGTAGAAGTTTGTTGTCCCCTATAAATGAATAAGGGCAGACAGACTAACCACCAGCAGCCAATCCTGTGTGTGCTGTCAGCTTCTAATATACACAAAAAGGTGCTTTAGGAAGGACGACATCTTAGGCGTTTTGCTTGTCGGCAGCGCCCAGATCACTGGTACGTGAGCGACTGACGAGCAGGGACTCTGACTGGATGACGGTGCTCAGCCATTAAGGGAGCAGACAGCCCAGCCAGATATTTAGAACCATTTTATTGTTAGTACAGGAAGGCTCATATAGAAGACTTAAAGCTTTACAAAAAAATATATATATAACAAAACAAAAAAAAGAAAAAAAAAAATACCCTAAGCATTCCCAGACGTTCACCAAAAAAAAAATAAAAATAAAAAACGGGCAAAAGAGTCAGAGGGATCCGGTGATCAAAATATCAAGTCTTTTCTTCCAATTAAGGACCCATCTATTCTCCAACAGGAGGCCGCCGATGCTGGCGCGGTGGGGGTTAATCAGTATGTGCAGTATAGAAGGTAACACAGGGGCCAGGCAGGGACTCAGGAGGGGAAGGGGTTAGCACAAAAAAAGTGAGGCGAGGGCAGGGGGGTGGGTGATGGAGTAAAAGACCCCCCCCCCCCCAGACTGTGAAAGATTCAGACAGCTTTATTTAATAGGAGCGGGCTGCGTTGAATGGCTATGGGCTATGTACGTGATGCAGACGGACTTAACGAACCGTAAAAAAAAAAAAAAAAAGGGGGGGTAGGGGGCATGACCGACAGGGACTGAAAAAATGAAAAGGGGGTAGGGGGGGACATCATCTAACTTTGCTGCTTTTTCTTCAGAGCCTCCACTAAGTCAATCTTCAAAGCTTCCTGTTTAGATTTGTCTGCAAACGTCTGAACGGACCTGGATGATGGAGAGAGAACGACACAGTGAGCAAGTGCGCCCTGGGTGGGGACAACAGCCAAGTACGCCTCGGGTACGTACCGAGGATGGGCTTCATTTCAAAAAGAAAAGAGATCAGGTACTTGATACATTGCTCCCTTGAGACGTTGTGCCCAGTATGTTACCGCCGCCCTAACATATCACTGGCAGGGCCAAGCCAGTCTCCCGACTTTGTTTTCCGGGAGATACTGGCACCCGGAGTGCCAGTATCTTGGGTCGGTGACCGCCGACCCAAGATGTGATGTCATCGCGTCAGAGATCTATCTGAAAATTCTCATTACTTACAATGGGTCACACCGTATGAGCACAATATATAATATGACAATGCTAAACGTTTTCCCCCCTTCTCTTCCCTTTAGCCAAAATCTCTCTAATCCCTGAAACCTTCCTATGTGATATGTGAATATTTCCTGCAGTGATCTAAGGGTTACTGGTTCCATATTACCAAGGAATTGCAGTAATGTGTATACACAGAGGAGAAACCACACACGTGTGTGGGGGATAATTACCCTCTAGGGGGCCGGGACTGAGCTGCCTTATAATGAGAAACACACTACTCTCGAGTAATAAGAACACACAAGTCCACCGGGATAGATATTGGGGGGTGTATGAGAAGACGACATTATTACGGCGCAGAGATCACACACCCAGCTGACAAAGTGTCTGCACCCCGATTTTGTCACTATCCAGGGGGTCTCGCAATGCGCATTGTAGAGAACGGGGTGGTGCGGTGCTACCTGTAACAGGGATGTATGGATAATGAAGCCTCGCTATTGTTACTGGTTTAGTAAGCAGAGAGGACACATCAGGATTCAGTGATACATTGGTGGTGGTGATGGGGCTGAGATTTTCCCTTAATGTGACCTAAAACCACTGTATAGGTCACCCACCATATGGGATGAGTAGGTAGTCTGGTCCTCTTATTTGCGGTGACCAACATGTCCGAAAATAATTATTATTATGATGATCCGACAATCAGAGTACGGGTGTGTTGTTTGGAGACCACATAATCGCAGCATTTGGGCAGCGCGATACTGGACTAAGCAGAATGTATAATAAATTCATCATCGAGGCAGCACACAGTGGAAGCTACACATCTTAGGGATTACATAAAGCAAAACTATCTAGTCTTCGATACTTACACAACAGCCTGGCCCAGCTGGCTACAAAATACAGCCTACACTGGTCCCTTCTGGTTAGTTGAGCTCCCCTTTAAATCACCACAAAACATTTGTAATTCTTCCACGTACGTGTTGTTAGATTGCATGCTGTTCAGTAAACTCCATGGCGGGATTAGTAACTCCATGCAGCCAGCACCCCAGCCTAGCTCCAACGCGTTTCCAGTCCTCCCCACGCACCTGCCAATAGTTCTACACTAGCCCAAGAGACAATGCAGAGAGTTTGGGCTGTATTTACTTAAGAGTTTCTCGGCGGGTTTCAGCTGAAAATTGAAAGCAGCACTTACATTAAGCATAAGCCACGGCGGGATTTACATTTAATGTTTGTGCCGCATTAAATTTTCAGCCGACACCTGCAGAGAATTGGTGGCCTCTTCGAAAATATAGCCCGTTGTGTCCATCGCTTGGCAGGAAAGAGCCAGCAGCTTCCATCGAAGTAAGCGACAAATACTGACACCGGGGAGCGGACAGTGGCCTCCGAGTGTATAAAACATGTGCGGGGCGAACTCAGGACATTCGCCTACTGGCCTAGGACACGGATATGCCACATCTCATTCTAAGTGAAGGCTGGCACCTAGCAGCTGGTGCTGTGGAAACCTGCATGCACCACACAGAAACGCCAGTGCTGTCGGAGGCGGTACGGAGCCATGCAGTACGCAGCGCTGTCGTGAAGGGGGGCTCCCACGGGCACACCATGCAGACACCACCGGCCTGCATCAGGAGGGTGGTAGTGGGCTGGCACGCAGGGGTAGTGGGTACCTGGACTAGTTATCTGGCTGCAGGATCTGGCGTTGGGTCAGCACCTGAGACAGCTCCCTCTGGAGTTGTCTAAACTTAACGTTGTCGGGGATTGCATCTATTGATCTACACAGAGGAGGAGTCCGGAAAAGGAGGAGAGAAAGGTGAGAAGAAGCTGGTATCAGACTAGGACAGAAGACAGGACGAGCGGAGGGAGACGTGACAGTGGATACAGGCCGTAGTATACGGAGAACGGGATTCAGTCCAGGGCTGAGACCGCGAACAGCACAGAATATTACCTGAGCCCATTGACTATGTCCTTGGTTTTCCCGAAGTAGATCTCATTAAGAGTGCTCCGGATTTTGTTCTCCATGTCCTAAATAGAAATAAAAAATTAATTACACAGGGAATCAGGACACCCGCAATGTCCTCTGCAGCCAATCAGCACAGAGATGATTTACAGAATTCCATTATTTCCTATGGGGTTTGCGCCTGCTCCGGGTAAAGGACAGACCTCGCCCCGTGCACTGTAAAGTGAGCGCTCTGTGACTCCCCATACACTTGGTAGGAGGGTTAGTCACTAAAATGATTGTTTCAGCAACGTCCTCTGAGAGCAAGGCAGTGGCGTAGCCGATGTTGTGCCAGTACAAAGCGCACTTACCTCTACCAGCCGTCCAATATTTGCTATGTGCGGGGAAGAGTCGCTCACTGTCTCATCCTTCTCCATCTGAAAGAGACGCCAATAAGGAGCAGCACTGAGAATGGAGGGGGGGGGGGGGGGGGGGGGGAGTGACATCACTACATAACTGTGACAATATTACACCAATAACTGCACCGACAACCACGAGCATTGCAGAGTACAGGGAGAGGAACATGAGGGAGTTACCTGCCGGGTGAGACTTCCCCCTAGGTTCATTGTCCCCGATCCAGTCTTGTTTGTCTGCAGCCACAGCATCACAGTAGAGGTCAGTTTATAATGGGCAGTGCGGCCACTCGACTTCTCCTGCAAGCACAGCAATGAGACGCATCTGTTTGCAGAAGCGTTCGCAAGACTCATGTGAAGCACCATAAAGCTAGAGGCGGACCCTCATTCCCTAATTAGCCGTACATAACAGGGGGTGGGGGGATATGGCTGGGACCTGTCTTGTATCCTGCACAGCCACCGAGTGACAGGGTTCTCACACAGCTCGTGGCCTCGGGGGAGCAGTTACCTGTACTTCCACTACGTGGATGGAGTCCCAGCAGCCTTTGATCTTCTTAGAGCCATCGCCAGCTTTTTTGATAAGGATCACTCCGGCAAAGCCGTGGTCCAGATCCCAGAGGTACACGGAGGACACACCTCCTTCAAAGTACCTGGAGACAAAACAGTTTAATATTTTTTAAATGTATTTAAAATAAATGCACATCTATGTAAGCTAATAAACCAGAAGTGTGTCTTGCACAGAAAAAGCTTGAATTAGTACAAAGTCTGACAAATGACAATGGACCCTAGGGAATCAGCCTAGCCATCCAATAAGGGGGATATAACGGAGGCTCCCAGTAACCAGGCTACGTTCTCCTGGACCCTAGGGAATCAGCCTAGCCATCCAATAAGGGGGATATAACGGAGGCTCCCAGTAACCAGGCTACGTTCTCCTGGACCCTAGGGAATCAGCCTAGCCATCCAATAAGGGGGATATAACGGAGGCTCCCAGTAACCAAGCTACGTTCTCATGGACCCTAGGGAATCAGCCTAGCCATCCAATAAGGGGGATATAACGGAGGCTCCCAGTAACCAGGCTACGTTCTCATGGACCCTAGGGAATCAGCCTAGCCATCCAATAAGGGGGATATAACGGAGGCTCCCAGTAACCAGGCTACGTTCTCATGGACCCTAGGGAATCAGCCTAGCCATCCAATAAGGGGGATATAACGGAGGCTCCCAGTAACCAGGCTACGTTCTCATGGACCCTAGGGAATCAGCCTAGCCATCCAATAAGGGGGATATAACGGAGGCTCCCAGTAACCAGGCTACGTTCTCCTGGACCCTAGGGAATCAGCCTAGCCATCCAATAAGGGGGATATAACGGAGGCTCCCAGTAACCAGGCTACGTTCTCCTGGACCCTAGGGAATCAGCCTAGCCATCCAATAAGGGGGATATAACGGAGGCTCCCAGTAACCAGGCTACGTTCTCATGGACCCTAGGGAATCAGCCTAGCCATCCAATAAGGGGGATATAACGGAGGCTCCCAGTAACCAGGCTACGTTCTCATGGACCCTAGGGAATCAGCCTAGCCATCCAATAAGGGGGATATAACGGAGGCTCCCAGTAACCAGGCTACGTTCTCATGGACCCTAGGGAATCAGCCTAGCCATCCAATAAGGGGGATATAACGGAGGCTCCCAGTAACCAAGCTACGTTCTCATGGACCCTAGGGAATCAGCCTAGCCATCCAATAAGGGGGATATAACGGAGGCTCCCAGTAACCAGGCTACATTCTCATGGACCCTAGATAATCAGCCTAGCCATCCAATAAGGGGGATATAACGGAGGCTCCCAGTAACCAGGCTACGTTCTCATGGACCCTAGGGAATCAGCCTAGCCATCCAATAAGGGGGATATAACGGAGGCTCCCAGTAACCAGGCTACGTTCTCATGGACCCTAGGGAATCAGCCTAGCCATCCAATAAGGGGGATATAACGGAGGCTCCCAGTAACCAGGCTACGTTCTCATGGACCCTAGGGAATCAGCCTAGCCATCCAATAAGGGGGATATAACGGAGGCTCCCAGTAACCAGGCTACGTTCTCATGGACCCTAGGGAATCAGCCTAGCCATCCAATAAGGGGGATATAACGGAGGCTCCCAGTAACCAAGCTACGTTCTCATGGACCCTAGGGAATCAGCCTAGCCATCCAATAAGGGGGATATAACGGAGGCTCCCAGTAACCAGGCTACATTCTCATGGACCCTAGATAATCAGCCTAGCCATCCAATAAGGGGGATATAACGGAGGCTCCCAGTAACCAGGCTACGTTCTCATGGACCCTAGGGAATCAGCCTAGCCATCCAATAAGGGGGATATAACGGAGGCTCCCAGTAACCAGGCTACGTTCTCATGGACCCTAGGGAATCAGCCTAGCCATCCAATAAGGGGGATATAACGGAGGCTCCCAGTAACCAGGCTACGTTCTCATGGACCCTAGCCATCCAATAGGAAGGATATAACGGAGGCTCCCAGTAACCAGGCTACGTTCTCATGGACCCTAGCCATCCAATAGGAAGGCTGTAACGGAGGCTCCCAGTGACCAGGCTACATTCTCATGGACATTGGCTGACTCCATGGTGTGTATCTGACAGAGCACTACAGCCGTTTCCTGTTATAGAGCTACACCACCATGTCATTAAATGTGCAGTTTTCGCAAATCCGCGCTCTAGCGCGTATTTTACCCGATATTGAGCAATGGGGACTCGCCTTTAAAAAGTAGCCGGGTCCCCGGGGACGCGCTGCGCTGTGGCCAATCCCTGACAGCTGGCTGCAGCACAGCGCGTCCCCCTGCAGAGACAGACATAACGCTGTCTGTTAGAGCAGCCAATGAGAGTCAGACAGACTCTCATTGGCTGCTGCTGTGGAAAGCCGTGCTGAGATCAAGTGTCTGATCCCAGCATCAGCACAGCGTCCGTGCCCGGCGCTGGACAGTGTGTTTGTTCCCAGTGCCGGGTAAGCCACCGTGGCGGGTACCTGGTGAAGGGACCGACTGGTCCCTTTCAACAGCGTCGGCGGTAACGTGGTGGCGGGAGAAGCTTGGCTCCAGGCGCAAGCTAAGCGGAGCTCGCTGCCCGGAAGCCAAGAAGCGGCGGTTGTTTGGCACTGGCCGCAAGCCATACACGGCTCGCGGTCCACCAGCCAATGAGAGGCAGATGCGACGAGCCAATCATAGCCCTGCCCACTCGCGGCGTCTTGAATTAGACACCGCTGAGCGGGAACGTTCAGTCCTGCGGCGGAGGGGAGGAGTGAAGACCTCCCGAAGACAAGAGAAGAGCTGCAACAGTTCCAGTGGCCGTGCAAGAGGCCAGAAGATGGCGTGATCAAGAAGGAAGAGGCGGCGCCGCTGGTCAGGACAGGCCAGCGGCAGAAGACTGAAGCTGAAGACCGAAGAGGACTGCGGGGGTGAAAAGAAAAAGAGCTAACGAAGCTCCCCCCCGCAGCCTCTTCCACCGCAAGGGTAGGCGGCCTTGGGCCACCGTTATTTAATCCCTCCCTACACCACCAGGGGTGTCGGGCACTAGGCCCGTGGGATAAATTCAGGCAATAGGCCTCTGGGTATATAGGTGGGCACAATGCCAGGCTACATAGGGGGCATTAGGACCAATTGAAAGTGTGAGCGACCTGGGCATTAGGTCCAGGTCACTAAAGGGCAAATCGTTGGGCCAATACTGGAGGCAATGCATAAGATGATTACTACTAGGGATAAAGCATAGGGGGGGGGGGACTACTACTAGGGATAAAGCATAGGGGGGGGGGCTACTACTAGGGATAAAGCATAGGGGGGGACTACAACTAGGGATAAAGGATAGGGGGGGGGGGGGACGACTACTACTGGGGGCAATGCCTAGGGGGACTAAAGGGCATTAATGTGCGGCATAATGTGTAAAGGGCATTAATGTGCGGCATAATATGTAAAGGCAGGGCAGGGCATGGCTGTGTGGCATCATTTGTATGGGGTTAGAGGAGGTCTGAGAGGCAATTATGATTGGACCCAGAAATGGTCAGGTACCCTGGGACCCACATTTTGTCACTCAGCGCGATCACTGAATGTGCAACACACA
Organism: Taudactylus pleione; assembly: GCA_031769625.1. Lineage (NCBI taxonomy): Eukaryota > Metazoa > Chordata > Amphibia > Anura > Myobatrachidae > Taudactylus > Taudactylus pleione. Next base: position 1,522,123 of record JAUIMM010002723.1, read on the forward strand.
CAAATACATCATTACTAGTGTGACTAAACATGAGCAGCGCCTGATGCAACTGCGACACTGAGCCGGGTACATCGCAGTCGCCTGTGTCACATGGCAGATTATTTTCTTGCTGCACTGACAAGGTTTTGGGAAGCATATTGTTGAATATAATTAATTTAACATGTCGTTTCCCCACCTCCCACCTCCCCAGGTGACTGGAGCCTGCTGAGGGATCTGGTAAACAACCCGCACACGTCAGGGCCCCTGCTGACAGTATGTATGGTATATACGGATGCATAACAGCGGCCGGTCCGTGCTCACAGTATAACCTCGTCACTCGGTATTGCCGGCTCCATGACCACGTACTGTAAAGATGTAGCACGTTCTACGCAGGACATGCACCTGAAACCCCTTTGCTGCCCAAGGGACCTGCACGCCATTACCTCTACGCCAGTGAGGGGATAAAGGAACCCCAACGTGTGGGCGCAGGGCGTGGAGCAGCCTCTGCATTACAGGCTGCTCACAGCAGGAATCGCTGCAGACCTCGCTCTACCTACAACAGCAGCTTCTGATCACTCGGAACAACATGAAACAGGCTGAGAGCGCTGGGGGGGGGGGGGGGGGGTAGCGGGGACAGCGCTGCAGGATTGATGTGGTTGAGCCTGATGAGTTTTTACATAACAGCTTTTGTGGGTATTTGAAGAATGTGCTAAAACGATGTTAGAAACCACACAAAGCCCCTGGAGAGGAACAGGTCTGCCAGACCTAACAGTAACCACATGGTAAGGCCGGCCTGGCGCTCGCTGGACCCCTTCAGGGCGGGACGCTGCACTTCTGGCCCACACTCAGCAAGGGGTTAATAAGACGCAAGCCAATCGCTATTCTATTAACTCTTTCCTCTGCATATTACAGGCACATAGAAGTCTTATCTACCGCAATCAGCAGTATAGAATGACCCTCTGTATGACAGTATCTAATACACAGATAAGAAAATACCACCCCCCCCCCCCCCACCTGGCATAAAGGTGGAGCAAAGTCACCTGTTTGCAGCCTACTTAGGTGTGCAGCACATGACACAAAACTACCAATCAGCTACCGTTTTACCACCAGGAAGTGATATTGCGCGAATAACGGCTAATTAGTCTCTATAGAGGCTTCGGTGAGCCGACGATTGGCCACTTCCCCCCCCTACGGTTGCTCCCTTTCTTTATTGTATTTGGGAACGCCTCCTTATCCCATCATACGTAGGCGATGGAATGATTTGTGACGCTATCCGGAAGCCTTTGCTCAGCTATGACTTCTCATGTAGAAATTGGATATAGCGCTTTTTGGACCCCCCACCACTTTATTCTGTATCCAGATCCCCACTACAGTGTTCGTTTATAAATACATCAATAGATTAAAAAAAAAGCTAAAGGCCCTCCAGGCCCAAAGCAGCCAGTGTGTAAATCTATGGGGTAACCACCACGTCCCGAAATAAGGTTCATCAATGTAAAAAAAAAGGAGAAAAACACTGGTGTGTTATCTTATAAATACATCAATAAAACCGGACAAAAAAAAAAAAGCGGCAGAGCGCAATTGTTCAGGGGCCCACAATAAAATATTCAGGATACCCAAACATTAGCGATTCCCACCCTGGCCGGGAATAAAGGGGTGAGGGGGTGTAACTCATTCACCCCAATACGCCATTTCGTCAGCTGTACTCCGCTATCATACTGTCCATTATTGCGCAGTCCCTATTACACGCAGAACTCTCATACAAAGCCCAAGATTTCACAAACTGTCTCCTACACATCCCGCCGCTCTCACTGGTCGCATTCAGCGGCTTCAAACGGTCCGTCCAGAAAAAGTCTCTAAATAGTAATATGACTAATGGTAAGGAACATCGAGATCACAGCTCGGAACCGCAGGAGGGGGGGGGGATTCCGTCATCAGGACAAATAAACATCCTCACTGCAAAGCCAACGTCGTGAGCTGGCAACTCATTCAGTGTACTATCCTAACCCAAGGGTAGGCTGGCCGGTGGCACAATAAGTCCCAGCATGCCATGCCAGCAGCCACCATAATTCTACACGGCACTACAGGTCCCAGGATGCTCTGACAGCTGGGGCTCGAAAGGGTAAATAAAGACTTTTAGAGGACGCTGGGACTTTTAGTCCCACGATAAGAGCCACAGGTTGTTCTCGGTCCTGAAGTGCTCTCCAGCTATTGAATGCTTCCCATGAGTAACTGAAGCTCTCGGAAAAGCCCCTCCAGACTGATCCAGACACAGCTGTTATTAACCGCAGCATAATTGGCGCGTCCGAAATGGCGCTCGCCGGCTGCAAACAGGTATTTGGGAGAAACGTGTCCCTAACTAGCATGCCAAGGTTCTCATATCAGACCTACATCTGCATATCCCAGCAAGCCTGGAGGAGTGTAACATGAGTAGGATACAGAGTCCCCGGCTCGCACGGAGCCCATCCACGACACATCCTCTGCAAGGTCTGCGCTTCCTCAACGTCTGGGGACAGAGGCTCCAACATGTCTACTTACAGGTTATCTCTCTCCCTCTCACACTACGTGGCTCCACCCGAAAATCACACAGCACCTTATATACTAGGATGTCACTGGGGGAGGGGCTGAAAGTTATGACAGGTAGCAGTGTGCGCATGTCATCACTGGGGGAGGGGCAGAAATGTGTGACGGGCAGCAGTGTGTACATATGTCATTGGGGGAGGGGCTGAAAGAAGCGCATGATGTCATTGGGGGAGGGGCTAAAAGACACCAGGAATGAGGCGCATGATGTCATTGGGGAGAGGGGCTGAAAGAGCATGATGTCATTGGGGGAGGGGCTAAAAGACACCAGGAATGAGGCGCATGATGTCATTGGGGAGAGGGGCTGAAAGACACCAGGCATGAAGCACAGACAGTGTAATTGTTAGCGTTCCTGCCTCACAGCATTGAGGTCGTGGGTTCGATTCCCACCACAGCCCTACCTGTGTGGAGTTTGTATGTTCTAACTGTGCTTGCGTGGGTTTCCTCCGGGTACTCCGGTTTCCTCCCACACTCCAAAAATATACTAGTAGTTTAATTGGCTCCCAACACAAATTAACCCTAGTACGTATGTGTGCAAGTGATAGGGAATATAGAGTGTAAGCTCCACTGGGGCAGGGACAGATGTGAATGGTAAGATATTCTCTGTAAAGCGCTGCGGAATATGTGTGCGCTATATAAATAACTGATAATAATCACATGATGTTATTGTGGGAGGGGCTGAAAGACACCAGGAATGAGGCGCATGATGTCATTGTAGGAGGGGCTGAAAAACACCAGGAATGAGGCGCATGATGTCATTGTGGGAGGGGCTGAAAGACACCAGGAATGAGGCGCATGATGTCATTGTGTGAGGGGCTGAAAGACACCAGGAATGAGGCGCATGATGTAATTGCGGGAGGGGCTGAAAGACACCAGGAATGAGGAGCATGATGTCATTGTGGGAGGGGCTGAAAGACACCAGGAATGAGGCGCATGATGTCATTGTGGGAGGGGCTGAAAGACACCAGGAATGAGGCGCATGATGTCATTGTGGTTCGGGCTGAAAGACACCAGGAATGAGGCGCATAATGTCATTGTGGGAGGGGCTGAAAGACACCAAGAATGAGGCGCATGATGTCATTGTGGGAGGGGCTGAAAGACACCAGGAATGAAGCGTATGATGCTATTGGGGGAGGGGCTGAAAGACACCAGGAATGAAGCACATGCTGTCATTGTGGGAGGGGCTGAAAGACACCAGGAATGAAGAGCATGATGTCATTGTGGGAGGGGCTGAAAGACACCAGGAATGAGGCGCATGATGTCATTGTGGGAGGGGCTGAAAGACACCAGGAATGAGGCGCATGATGTCATTGTGGGAGGGGCTGAAAGACACCAGGAATGAACCGTATGATGTTATTGGGGAGGGGCGGCTTGTGTAAACATTTTGGAGTTAACTTCTTCAAAGAGAACCTATTGCTGATTTTTGTGAATTAAATACTGTATCTTGCGGACTATAAGAGATCCCAGTACATCTTATGGCAAACAAATACATTTATCCATCTATGCCTATTTATTTAACCACTGTACAAATTAAGTTTTTGCGATCTGGCATATTAGCATTTCCTTGGTGGGGTGGGTGCCCTGGAGGGCTATAGGGGGAACTCAACATATGAGCTGTATGTTTCAGCTTGTGTAGGGTCTCATGCAGGACCCCCTGTATTATGAAGCCAAACCTGGAATCTCCTCTCTTCTATGTCACAAATGACAGAGCCAGGGGTGTTCTAAGCTATGTGAATACAAGACCCCCCCCATCAAATTCAAAGGATGACCAGCTATAACTATTACTGTACTAAAGAGAAACATCTATATAGCCATTTCATAGTCACCCATGTTACTTGTATAAGGTAGAACAGACAGCATGTCGGGCCGGGAGGGCGGCACATTGGCCTTACAGACCATCTCTGTCCCACACACACGGCATCATTACCACAGCCGGCCGTGTGCCGATTCCTAACCACAGCTTGTGTTCACATCTCCATAGGAAACGAATATATATATATATAAAAAAAAAAAAATAGAAGCCGTCCCAAAACCCCGGCCAGTTCCCTGGGGCTCAACGCTCTGCCCAGGCAGCTGGAGAAACGCTTGTCCAATGTTCAGGGGATAAAAGCAGAGTGATGCGGAGACCGCACTCGCTGATGAGAGCCATGACCTCATAATTACATCACACTGTCTGCGCTGAGTCCAAGCCCATGGTTCTAGGTTGCCCTGGTGCAGAGGTCCAAAACAAAGGAATCTGGCTTCAATCAACAGCATCCCACACACTAAGCTCCGCTTTTATAGAACACAGACCTTACAGCTGCTCTCCGAGACCCCCTCCCAACTACAGACCCTGCCCGAGAGAGAGAGAGAGAGAGAGAGACGGAAGGATAACCCACAGGTCTCTGTACTGGTCGAAGGCATTGTTGGCTTCCACCTCCAGCTTACGCAAACGGGCGGACGGCATGGCTCCATCTTCCAAGGGGGGATCGTACTTATTGCTCCAGGGTGACCTGTTGGGGAGAAGAGAATCAGTTACTGCGCATTTGAGGTGATGGGGGGAAATGGGATGAGTTAAGCTACAAACTGGTATAACACTGGTCTAACACAATATATCTTTCCCTGTGACGGACACATTTCCAATATGTATTATATGTGGCCAGTGGAAAAGGCTTAAAAGATGATCCCCCATTTCTTTACTTTCTGTATCCTATTAGTAGTCAGGATCCAGCAACAGGGGAATACACAATACATAGAAGGGTTTATAAAGTTCCTATGAATGTGACTTATTTAAAAAGGAGAAAACAGCCCCATTGTACTGTAATCCAATCAACACCTGCGTGAACTTGAAGTGGGAGTGGCTTGGAAAACAAGCAGCCAATCAGAGCATTTAGACGCTAAGCGTAACGATGTGAGACTCCAGCACCCAGATACGGGAAGACCTAAAGAGATGTACAGTGGCTGTATATAGTGAAATCTATGGGGTATATGTAATAAGCTACGGACTTCACGCAGTGGCGAGTGCTGTGCGAGACTGTCCGATGTTTTTGTAGCGGTCATTTAAAAAGGCAAAATCCACCTGGTTTTGCCATTTATATGCCTGCTACTTTATAAAAAAATATAATAAAAAATAAAAATCAGGCAGTCTCACACGGGACTCACCAACGTTCGAAGTGCGCAGCCTATTACCCCCATACCACTAACAGGTCTGTGTTTTGTGTACAATTATAGATTTGTAATAAATTGGGACCAAATCCTTAAATCCTGTGTAGTTTTGGTTTACAGTCAGTGTTTTGTCCTCATTTCTCGTTAGTAAATGGCTATCTAGAGAACGGTTATTCTCAAACACAATGAAGTGGAAAAATACGGTGAACTGTAAATCCTGTAACGCAGCGCGGAAGGTGGAACGATCTATGGAAGGATAATGAACACGGACATAGTGGATCTGAGGCTCACCTGTAGGAATCGCCATCGCGGTTATAGTCACACAGCAGGTAGTCCTTCCCCACCACCTTGTCTCGAGCGATCTTCAGAGGCTGGTCCACGGAGGACAGAAGGTCTTCACAGAGACTAGGAACCTGGGCGAGACGAGATTCCTCAGACATACGCAGCCATCGTGGCGCTCTCCCAAATCAATACATGAACTAGAAGACTTTGGGGGAAATGTATCAAGCCTTGGAGAGATAAAGTGGAGAAGTGACCCAAAGTAACCAATCGGCTTCTGTCATTTATCTAGTGCAGTATTTGAAATGACAGAAGGCGATTGGTTGCTCTGGGAAACTACGCTGCTTTCGGTACATCTCCCCCTCAGCAAATACCAGATTTATGCGAGGTGCCAGCGGTTAGTAATTGGAGGTGCCCTGAAAGCTGCTATAAGCCTGCCGATGGGTAATCCCATTTTTATACCAGGAGTCGGTAAGTGCTATATTATGTGTCATTGATCATCTGGTTTCTGTACACGTGACCGTATAGTGCGACCGAACACCTGACCGCTATGCGCTGCGGTTGTCGTGCAATCCTCCTCATGCCAACATTACAATAACATTTATACTAGCACACGTGTGTGAGGACAATGTCACAGCACAGAGAAGACGTCACGCGCGTTTCCCTATGTGATGAACTAAACGGGAGCTGGGTTATGTTATTGCTAAACTAGCGCCGTGAGAAGATGGCAGCTTCCAGCCCCTGCAGAAGGGCCGGGCGCACCCCTCTAATTCCTCCAGCTCCAATAAAAGAGGAATGCTAAGAGCCCTGCGTACATGTCTCTCCTCCATGTCCCATCTAGGGCAGATGCTTAATTAGCAGGGTCTGCAAAAGGTGGGCGTACAGTTCACCCATTCATACGAGTATTGCCGTTTGATCTGCATCACTGTGATTTTAAACAACATGCCCAACTTAATGACACTTGTGTTTAATCCAGTGGTTCACAACCTCAACCCTCGTGTTTTCCCAATAGGTCGTGCTTGGGACGATCTCTGTCTGTGGAAGCAGGTGGGAGAATTACTGACCCGGCAAACCAGTTACAGTGTTCTCCCCAGGCTGTTTCCTGCGGGCGCATCGCCCGGCAGAAACAGCCTGCCGCCAGGCACTTTTCCCTGACGACCCCCCGACCCCTGCTGTGGAACGCTAGCCTCTGAAGTGACTGGAGGCTAAAGAAGCCTCCGATCGTTTCAGAGACCAGCAATCCCAGTGATGCACTGCGCGGGTGACGTCATGACGTCACCCGCGACGTGAGGAGCCTGCCCCGCGCGCCTGCTGGATATAGTTAGATCCAGTTAGCGCGAGGCAACGGGAGTGGGAGCATGAACGGCGAGCGGCCAGCAAGTAAAAGTTAGTTCTGGGTTGGGGCTGGGACCAGGGTGGGTCTGGGGGCACTGCATAAGGGACACTATTTAAACCTGGGGGCACTGCATAAGGGGCCAGTCTGGGGGCTCTATTTAAGCCTGGGGGCACAACATAAGGGACCAGTCTGGGGGCACTACATAGGGGCACTACTTCAGCATGGGGGCAATGCATAAGGGCAAAGCTAAACTACAGGGGGCAATGCATAAGGGCAAAGCTAAACTACAGGGGGCAATGCATAAGGGCAAAGCTAAACTACAGGGGGCAATGCATAAGGGCAAAGCTAAACTACAGGGTGCAATGCATAAAGGGGAAAGCTACAGGGGGCACTGTATAATGGGCACTTTTGACAGAGCCAGTGGGGGAGCAGCCTGTCGGCTGGATTGGTAAGGGATTTACCCCTTTTCCCGGCGCGCGCATAATTGCGAAGGCCCCCACCCGGCTACTTTTTGATGCCACCCAGCTGGATATAATTTCTGGGGAGAACACTCAGTTAACACACCTATGCGTGATGAAAGAAATCCACAAACACGCCGGACACAGATACGGGAGCCATCTATGAGGCGAGAGATTCGAGTCTGAGAGATGCAATCAGAACACTGGCACCTCGCAAACAGAAACAAAACTATTCTCACGCCTGCCGTAAGTGATGTTGGTCTTGCGTAATTCTCATGGATGGTCGCAGTTGAACATCTTAGAGAATTGAATCCCCACCCCCTATATACTTAGCGGTGTGACGCACAATGAAAATATAGAAAAAAAGAGTAAGTTTATTACAAGTAAACAGATGTAATTGTCAAAAAAATCAGCACATATAAAATAGATGATGGAGAAATGACCGAGGACAGTGGTCTCGCCGTGATGTACCGATCTCAGGGACCTCACGCTTGGGTGGGCCGCGCAGCATGTACCGTGGGTATGTAGGGAGATCAGCTATCAGCAATGAGAGAGGTCTCCGGAAGAAGTTGGAGAGGAGGGGTGCAACAATGAAACTTCAGAAAGTCTTTAGGGGACATTCAAGGAGGTTGAGCACAAAGAGAAGACAAATTGAAAGAAGTTAATGAGATGCTGATAGTCATCTCTGGGACAAGGTTTCTCTTGTCATACCTGGGACCCCAGCAGCCCCCCCCCAGCCTCACTCAACCTGGTATCTGAACAAACTTAATTAAACTTAACCACTTGCAAACCAACCATACAAGACTGCCGTCTTTGTCCAACCAGAAACCAGATACCGGCAGTGATGGCCAGCTGGGCTACAGACCAAGAGGGAAATGAGAGCATCCAGCCCGTCACGGGCCGACAGGTGGGAAGTGGAGAGGAGGTTATAACATGGCTCCATGTATCGCCTTACAGCATAACCCCAGAGATTCCTTTACAATCGCTCCCCTCCTACAACATTTAAAGTACAGTATTCGTGTATGAAGAGCGCTGGCGAAACAAGATCATCCTCCTACCTGCAAAACAACAGTTTCAACTGGCTTTAAGTGCTAGGCCCATAAAACAAGCCGGAAATGTTGAGTAAGGCCTGTGGACAAGCAGGCGAGCGCGGGCCAAACAGCGGACAAGCAGGCGAGCGCGGGCCAAACAGCGGACAAGCAGGCGAGCGCGGGCCGAACAGCGGACAAGCAGGCGAGCCGAACAGCGGACAAGGAGGCGAGCGCGGGCCGAACAGCGGACAAGCAGGCGAGCGCGGGCCGAACAGCGGACAAGCAGGCGAGCGCGGGCCAAACAGTGAGTGGACAAGCAGGCGAGCGCGGGCCGAACAGTGAGTGGACAAGCAGGCGAGCGCGGGCCGAACAGTGAGTGGACAAGCAGGCGAGCGCGGGCCGAACAGTGAGTGGACAAGCAGGCGAGCGCGGGCCGAACAGTGAGTGGACAAGCAGGTGAGCGTGGGCCGAACAGTGAGTGGACAAGCAGGTGAGCGTGGGCCGAACAGTGAGTGGACAAGCAGGTGAGCGTGGGCCGAACAGTGAGTGGACAAGCAGGTGAGCGTGGGCCGAACAGTGAGTGGACAAGCAGGTGAGCGTGGGCCGAACAGTGAGTGGACAAGCAGGTGAGCGTGGGCCGAACAGTGAGTGGACAAGCAGGTGAGCGCGGGCCGAACAGTGAGTGGACAAGCAGGTGAGCGCGGGCCGAACAGTGAGTGGACAAGCAGGCGAGCGCGGGCCGAACAGTGAGTGGACAAGCAGGCGAGCGCGGGCCGAACAGTGAGTGGACAAGCAGGCGAGCGTGGGCCGAACAGTGAGTGGACAAGCAGGCGAGCGTGGGCCGAACAGTGAGTGGACAAGCAGGTGAGCGTGGGCCGAACAGTGAGTGGACAAGCAGGTGAGCGTGGGCCGAACAGTGAGTGGACAAGCAGGTGAGCGTGGGCCGAACAGTGAGTGGACAAGCAGGTGAGCGTGGGCCGAACAGTGAGTGGACAAGCAGGTGAGCGTGGGCCGAACAGTGAGTGGACAAGCAGGTGAGCGTGGGCCGAACAGTGAGTGGACAAGCAGGTGAGCGTGGGCCGAACAGTGAGTGGACAAGCAGGTGAGCGTGGGCCGAACAGTGAGTGGACAAGCAGGTGAGCGCGGGCCGAACAGCGGACAAGCAGGGGAGCGTAGACGGAAATGCCTGTGGACAAGCAGGAGGTATAATTTCCAAAGTAGGCATCCAAAGAATGAATGGACTCCAGGATGGTAAATGACATATGCACCTTATGTATGTCAGAGAACACTGACCAGCTTGATCACATCAGAGACTACATGCAAACAGCTCGGCTCTGCTTCTAGCACCCCGACCACAGGCAGCTGGTATTACAGTATTTCTAGTCTGTATAATAACAGGTGAGGATAACGATCTCCTATCCCATCACCATGGCACAGACACAATGATGCCATTGGGGTAAGGACTTAGCAGCTCTAGTGAAGCAATGACAGGAACCGAAGACGGGACCAGCATAGGACTGCTCCAAAACTAGGCCCCATATCTACTGGATCCCTGCAACCCCCAGCAAGTAATTTCCTGAGCAGCGGCATCCCGTGGCCTCATACCCGCTCTCCTATGGAGCTGGGAATGAGAAGTGAGCATCTCCCTGGAATTACTGTCAGGGGCAGAATTTTGTGACTTTATTCTGCCTCTCCTTACAGGGGGGATTCTGTGCTGTAACCCCCGGCCCTCATGGCTTATGTGACCATTTATAGATTAGATTAGAGAGCAGTCACGTCTACATGGGCAAGCCACCCCCCCCCCCCCTCCTCCCTGGGATTAATGCCACAATCCCTGGCTTAATTAATAAGATATGAATGAGTGAACCAGGCTTTAGTCTCTGTCTGTCTCCAGTAAGACTCGCTCCAAGACTGGCTGCCTGTGTGGATCACAGGACGCCTGACTGACAGCTCGGCTAATGTGATCTAATTATCAGCACAGAGACCGTGACAGTGGCCATGGCAGAGGGGAGGCCAGAAGGCTCTGCTAATGAGGGCTAACAGGATTGCGCTCCATGCCACACATTGTGCGCTGCCCCCTCCCAGTGCGTCCTGCATTGTGTAACTGCTCCCCCCGTCTTCCTGTTCATCTCACCGCCTGTCGCACCTACATGCCCCTCGCCTTGTGGGGGCAGGACAGTACTCAGTGGCACTTGGAATATTGGGCATCTCAACATAGCAGCACAGTGAATACCCGTGGGGCTGGAGGAGAGGGGTACAGCACAGCTGGGCACAGGTGGGGGGGTGCTGTCACTCACTGGGTAAACAACGGAGAAGTCAGGTTCTTACCAGGTCAATGAGGTCACTGAGGTTCTTCTCAATCTGTTGGGGAGGGAGACGCCTCATTAAGTCCAAGGCACAGTCCAGCTGCTGGTCACTCTGTAACAGACAACGGGACACGAAAGCCGTCAGTCACCTGATCAGCAAATAAACAACAGGTAGCGCTAATTAAACACATCGGCCGCCCACTCCCCAGCAACCTGTGTGTGAATGGAGAGCGACCACAGCGGTTACTACGGCCTGTGCTTCTTCCCAGGAGATCCTGAAAACATGCACCGTTCCTGGGGCTGACCAGAGAAGCGCTTCCAATGTGCGGCTATTCTACCATGAGTCATGGATATCGCACGCATAGCTGGACACTGAAATCACCCGTGCTGCTTCTCTAGTGCATTTTGTTTTCTGGGTGTAGTCTGAAAATGCTAAAATATTTAAACCTACGCATTGTGGGATTTGTATTCCCCATTTACAAAGAAATCACATTCAGAGAGTAAGTACAAACTTCAAACTGAAAAAAAAAAAAAGAGAAAACATTTCTATGAATGTAAAGAAAATTCTCAATTTCATTATTCCAAAACAAACCACAACTCTATTCTAACGCACAGATTGTTCCACGAAACCAGACAAATCCTGTTACAAGCCCAAATTGTCACCCCGCCCCTTCCCAACAGTCTTGTCTCCTGTTTCTATTCTATATAATCCCTTTGCTCTAATTATTTCATTACTGATCCTTCAGGTCTGTACATTGCTTTGCAAAGCTTATAAAACCGGCTATGAAAGCTTCTCCTACATAAGGCACAGCGGCTGTCATCGCACCTTCCAGCAGGGGGAGCTAGTTTCTTCTCGGTGTGCTGTATAGATACCATGGGGGACATTTCCTGCGGATCAGTGTGTGAGCAGGCAGGGCTCACCCAAACGCACACCCCCATTTGCACACTGTATGGCTCGCTGGCAACACTCATGCAGTTTCATGGAGCATTTATATTTGGCCGCTCTCACGTTTGTCGTCTGAATTCGCCTCCGCTCGCAAAAGCCATCATTATTTATATCTGGAGTGGCGACAGCACTTTAAGTTGGGATTAGCGCGTGATCTCATCCCTTGCGCAGTGCCCGCGATCACTACACACAGACACCGCCACAAAGCAGGCTGCATCCAGCGTCTAAAGTCATGTACACCGCCTCCGTATACAGCAGATGGTGTGGCGTGAAGTGGAACGGCGTAACCCAGTATTGTGGCAACACAGACCATCAATTCGCTGGCATCATCACTGAGGCACGAGGCACACTCGTTACAGCGCAGCCTGTACATTTTTCTGTGCAGCTTTTTCAGTCTGTGACATCTGTGAGATTAGGTCTCCGCAATTATTACCTAATTATTATACCTTTCCAAATGCCAGATCAATCAGACATCACGCAATGCAGATAATAAGATTGTACTGGGGATAGGACAGGACTTGCTATGGGGCACACAGTGTACAAAGGGGAGGATTATTATTAAATAAAGAAAAGTTTTATTGAATCGTCACTAATAATATAGAGCAGAGTAATATAGAGGGGAAGGTTGTGGGCTAATGAGCCCAAAAACAAACAAAAAAAATAAATTAAAAGGTCTAAAACGACTAACTAGTGATGTAGACAAAAGGGGTGGTCAACATCAAATTACGGTAGTTCTAACTTGGAACCTTAATTTTTGGGCTTGCCCTCTATATTTCTGTGCTCAATATTAATGATGATTCAACGAAAGTTATATATAAAAAATAAAAAATTAATTATATAACTAATAATCCCATTCATACAGTCACGTGCCCCATACCAAGTTCTGTACAGTTTCTTTCTTCAGGGCCTAGAGCAGGGGTCTTCAAACTTGGCCCTCCAGCTGCTGTGGAACTACACATCCCAGCATGCACTGCACATAGTTTTAGCATGCTGTTATATCAAAAAGGTGGCAGTGCTTGCTGGGATGTGTAGTTCCACAGCAGCTGGAGGGCCAAGTTTGAAGACCCCTGGCCTAGAGCATATCAGTAAATACCAAATAGCAGACCATACACTGGGGCAGCTGTATGAATACAGCTGTACGAATGTTATTTTTGGATCCTCAGGACCCTGAACAGACCATGTGACGCTGGAAGTGGCTTTGATAGGAGAGCGTGGGACAGCTGGGAGCCCAGGGAAGAATTGCATACAGTAACCGGCTCCTCAGATAAACGGGGAGGGGTAATTAATTCCCGCAAAGTCACCAAATGCCGCCGACTACCGAGCATCACAGTCGCGGCAACACTGATATTTTCCTGCCTATCTCTACGGGCTGCGATGGAGACTTTAGCGCATGTTGCTGCGATTTGGCCATTGCGATCACCTAGAGTGTCCCCCACAGCTATAAAAGCAGAGTCTTACAACCTCGGGGCACAGCATTAACTACGACCTTCTGCCTGGGCTTTAAAACGCTCCAAATACGAGGTAACGTTAAACGCTTGCGCCAGGTTTCGGGACAGAAGATCCGTCAGTACGGTCACAAGCTGCCAGTCAAGTATTGCAAACAGTGACATGCACAATCTACACTAACAGCTACTCCTGCAAAGCCGAAGCCAAAACACGCCATGGTTCTGCCAATCACCCCCCGGTACACGCACACAGGTATGTTTCCCCATACAGACAGGCTTGCTCCTACAGGACTGAAATATGCAGCAAAGCCTGTGGCCTTGTGAGTCCAGGAATGCAGGAGCAGGCGGCCCCATCTGATAACAATCCCTCACCTGGCGCAGGACGGGCCAAAGCGGCAAATTATCAGCAGGACGCCATTACGGCAGTGTACATATTTCTACCATTTACATGCTGGACAGGAAGGGTGAAGAATGACACGACGTTCTATTCTATACACATCAACAGACAACAGAAAGTACAGACAGTAAAAAAAACCAGCACAAGAGGTCGTCAAGTGCCGCGGTGACATCACTGGACGGAACTCGCACAGATGTGGCAAACTGTGATCATAGACAGATGGGGGTGAAGAGATCCATTGATGTGGGATAATGATGCTACAAAGTGTGTGGAGTACGCACAAAATTACATTCTCGCCTCCTAATATTGTATTTCAATAATGAAAAGGATAAAGGCTAGAATTTAAAGGTTCTAGAGGCACTATGTACTACCACAGCATAAATACATTACCACCGCCACATACTACCACATCACAGAAACATTACCACCGCCACATACTACCACAGCACAGATACATTACCACCGCTACATACTACCACATCATAGAAACATGACCACCGCCACATACTACCACAAGGAGTAATACAGCATAGATACATTACCACTGCTACATACTACCACATCATAGAAACATTACCACCGCCACATACAACCACAAGGAGTAATACACCATAGATACATTACCACTGCTATGTACTACCACAGCATAAATATATTACCACCGCCACATACTACCACATCATAGAAACATTACCACCGCCACATACTACCACAGCACAGATACATTACCACCGCTACACACTACCACATCATAGAAACATGACCACCGCCACATACTACCACAAGGAGTAATACAGCATAGATACATTACCACTGCTACATACTACCACATCATAGAAACATTACCACCGCCACATACAACCACAAGGAGTAATACACCATAGATACATTACCACTGCTATGTACTACCACAGCACAGATACATTTCCACCGCTACATACTACCACAGCACAGATACATTTCCACCGCTACATACTACCACAAGGAGTAATACAGCATAGATACATTACCACTACTACATACTACCACAAGGAGTAATACAGCACAGATACATTACCACTGCTACATACTACCACAAGGAGTAATACAGCATAGATACATTACCACTGCTACATACTACCACAAGGAGTAATACAGCATAGATACATTACCACTGCTACATACTACCACAAGGAGTAATACAGCATAGATACATTACCACTACTACATACTACCACAATGAGTAATACAGCATAGACACATTACCACTGCTACATACTACCACAAGGAGTAATACAGCATAGATACATTACCACCGCTACATGCTACCACAGCATAGATACATTACCACCGCTACATACTACCACAAGGAGTAATACAGCATAGATACATTACCACCGCTACATACTACCACAGCATAGATACATTACCACCGCCACATACTACCACAGCACAGATACATTACCACCGCTACATACTACCACATCATAGAAACATTACCACCGCCACATACTACCACAAGGAGTAATACAGCATAGATACATTACCACCGCTATATACTACCACAGCATAGAAACATTACCACCGCTACATACTACCACATCATAGAAACATTACCACTACTACATACTGCCACAAGGAGTAATACAGCATAGATACATTACCACTGCTACATACTACCACAAGGAGTAATACAGCATAGACACATTACCACTGATACATACTACCAGGATGAGTAATACAGCATAAATACATTACCACTACTACATACCACCACAAGGAGTAATACAGCATAGACACATTACCACTACTACATACTACCACAAGGAGTAATACAGCATAGATACATTACCACTACTACCACAAGGAGTAATACAGCATAGATACATTACCACTGCTACATACTACCACAAGGAGTAATACAGCATAGATACATTACCACCGCTACATGCTACCACAGCATAGATACATTACCACCGCTACATACTACCACAGCATAGATACATTACCACCGCTACATACTACCACAGCACAGATACATTACCACCGCCACATACTACCACAGCATAGATACATTACCACTGCTACATACTACCACAAGGAGTAATACAGCATAGATACATTACCACTACTACATACTACCACAAGGAGTAATACAGCATAGACACATTACCACTGCTACATACAAGGAGTAATACAGCATAGATACATTACCACTGCTACATACAAGGAGTAATACAGCATAGATACATTACCACTGCTACATACAAGGAGTAATATAGCATAGATACATTACCACTTCTACATACTACCACAAGGAGTAATACAGCATAGATACATTACCACTACTACATACTACCACAAGGAGTAATACAGCATAGATACATTACCACTGCTACATACAAGGAGTAATACAGCATAGATACATTACCACTGCTACATACAAGGAGTAATATAGCATAGATACATTACCACTTCTACATACTACCACAAGGAGTAATACAGCATAGATACATTACCACTACTACATACTACCACAAGGAGTAATACAGCATAGATACATTACCACTGCTACATACAAGGAGTAATACAGCATAGATACATTACCACTGCTACATACAAGGAGTAATATAGCATAGATACATTACCACTTCTACATACTACCACAAGGAGTAATACAGCATAGATACATTACCACTACTACATACTACCACAAGGAGTAATACAGCATTGACACATTACCACTACTACATACTACCACAAGGAGTAATACAGCATAGACACACTACCACAAGGAGTAATACAGTATAGACACATTACCACTGACACATACTACCAGGATGAGTAATACAGCATAGATACATTACCACAAGGAGTAATACAGCATAGATATATTACCACAACTACATCACTACCACAAGCAGTAATACAGCATAGATACATTACCACTGCTACATACTACCACAAGGAGTAATACAGCATAGATACATTACCACTACTATATACTACCAGGATGAGTAATATAGCTATAGATACATTACCACTACAATACTACCACAAGGAGTAATACAGCATAGATACATTACCACTGCTACATACTACGACAAGGAGTAATACAGCATAGATACATTACCACTACTACATACTACCACAAGGAGTAATACAGCATAGATACATTACCACTACAATACTACCACAAGGAGTAATACAGCATAGATACATTACCACTACTATATACTACCACAATGAGTAATACAGCATATATACATTACCACTGCTACATACAAGGAGTAATACAGCATAGACACATTACCACTACTACATACTACCAGGATGAGCAATACAGCATAGATACATTACCACTGCTACATACCACCACAAGGAGTAATACAGCATAGATACATTACCACTACTATATACTACCAGGATGAGTAATATAGCATAGACACATTACCACTACTACATACTACCACAAGGAGTAATACAGCATAGATACATTACCACTACTATATACTACCAGGATGAGTAATATAGCATAGACACATTACCACTGCTACATACCACCACAAGGAGTAATACAGCATAGACACATTACCACTACTATATACTACCACAAGGAGTAATACAGCATAGATACATTACCACTGCTACATCACTACCAGGAGGAGTAATTCTAGACTTCTACACAATACAATGTACAACAAATAAATACCAACACATCACTGAAACACTACCACACTACTATACCGCACTGAAAAATAACACAAGAAACACAATACAACACTATACTGCTTCTACAAGTATTACATTACAGTAATATATACTACAGAGTACATCCCATTATCACTGCAGGACAATGCACAGGGGAGGTAACGACACAGACAGAGATAAGGAGCAGACAGCTCCAGCGTTCCCAGTGTGCAGGGGACGGGCGCTGTGCCTCATTCGCCTCGTCCTATCACACAACGCACCAGAACGCTCCCGTCAATGTATATAACTAGCCTATAAGAAAACATCCCTCCAATTTGCAATGGGTTAAGTAGCTGCTGAAAAGCGCATGGACAGATCATTGCGAATGAGCCCTAAAATCTGGGCTGGTGTGAATATCGGTGCCAGCTGGTGACTATATCACACGGCAGGAATGTAAATACGCTGCGCTGTTTATTCCAAGTATCGCTGTAGTGCGCGGGACGGCTCATATTTAATACTAAGTGACAAGTGCAGCGAGTGAGACTCCCCGTGCACCAGCGTATATACACAGGGATGGACTTTCATAAACAAGAACCGAGGATGGCGACGAGGGCTGAGCGCGCAGCTGCTCGGCGATACCCGCAGGTTGTGTCAGAGCCCCCCACCCACGTGCACCAAGTGATTACAGCACCGCTGTTTATCTTACTGACGGGATGTTTACATCTCCTGAGATCCCCTTGTTACAGGCAGAGAGGAAATCTCATTTCCTTTTATTTGCTGCCAAAAATCCCATCCGTGAGGAGGTCGGCTGGGTGCCTCGCTGCGAGCAATGTGCGGCCTTGGATGTCTTCTGCATCCTGGCTGGCTGCGCTCGCCTCTGTCAGCAGCTGGGAACCATTTGATGGTGACGCCAACCATTCAGCCCTAGTCACGTGTAAGGACAGCACCAGCACTCCCATGTATAACAGGAGAGAAGACTCTGCATCCAAGCAGAACAAGGATATCATTACCCTGCCTGAGGGATACGCATCACATCGGCGTAAACAGAAAGGCCGTACTTCCGCAGGACGCAGATCTGTCTGGCGTCAGACCCTCCCCATATCTGCGCAATAATCCACTTACAGCTCTGACAGCGTCCCGCCGACATGCAGGGAATGGGAATCCCCATTCTATACGTATTATTAACAAGTATGTAGCACCAGCAGACACCACAGTGCTTTACAATAAAGAGCAAACACCAATACAACAAGACTAAAGTAATAAGAGGGTGCAACACACAAGCTTACAATCTATAGCGGAGTGTAATGTAATGTGCTTAGCGCAATCCCAGCCACACATCAATGATGGTTTGAGGTCAAGTTGGTTGTTAGAGTAGAAATAAGATGGAGTTTTGCAGCCATTGTGTAGAAGGGGGGGGGGGGGGTACTTACAGAAACTAGGATGGAGTTAACAAGGTGTTTCTGGAATTTAATAAGCTGCCTGAAGCGGTGACTTTTCGCTTGTAACTTCTGAGGCTTGGTGTATATGGGTAGGTGCGGCCCGAAAAAGTCCTGTGACCATGAATGGGAGCAGGGAGTGGAATGAGGACACAGATGTCGACAGAGCAGAGGGGGCCAGTGGGGGGGGGGGGGGGGGAGGTAGGAGAATTTGTGATGAGACGGATGAGACGCGGTTTTACTACATTTTCTGAATAGTAGAAACAAACATTTAGTAAAGTACCGGCAGGACCGTAGGGATGAGAGCGCTGAAGAGCAGACGGCTTTGTTGTGCCTGGTGCAGAGTTAAAAGTGCGTCTGTGTGCAAAGCGCATTTTGTGCGTTTACGCAGCGGGCTTCCTTCTGAACTGAGCTCCAGAACGTGCAATGCAGTCGCCGCATGATTTCAATCTCACCGCCAGGCGTACGGACGCAGATACTCATTCATTGCCAGGACTGTGCACTTTGCACAATTTAAATCTAACTCTGCATTGGGCAGTTTGTGAGCATACAGCTGGTCACACAATCCATGCACTGCCACAGTTTTACTATTAGGGTATGTTAAAAGTGTGGCAGGGCATGCAGGGATATGTAGTTCCACACCAGCTGGAGGGCCCTAATGTTTGACACCCCTGCACTAAACGATATGTCGCCTGAACCGGTGGATCGGCCAGTGTGTACCCACCATCCGAGCTCCCGTGATGTCGTTCATCGCATCAACAGATAGAGCCTACATGCTGCGCAATCTTTTTGATGAACGACCCCCATGCTTGTGGATGCGGCTGCTGACCGACATATTGTGCGGTCGTTCACCAGTTCGTGGGGTGTCAAATGGTCGCACGATACGTCATTGCATCGTGCGTCGGCTGGGTACACACATCGTCTTAGTGTGTACCCAGCATAAGGAGTCAGGGTAAGTTCTGGAAATGTTCCTTAGATGTACATAACAGGATATAGATACAGAATGGGCAGCTCTGAGACCAGGACGGCACCTAGGCAGCAGCGGGCATTGTCGCCTCGTCACAGTAACAGAGATGTCAGGTAGGCAGCAGAGGAGGGGCAGCGTGCATTGTCGCCTTGTCACAGTAACAGATGTCAGGTAGAAAGCACTGGAGGGGCAGCGGGCATTGTCGCCTTGTCACAGTAACAGAGATGTCAGGTAGGCAGCAGAGGAGGGGCAGCGTGCATTGTCGCCTTGTCACAGTAACAGAGATGTCAGGTAGGCAGCACTGGAGAGGTAGCGTGCATTGTCGCCTCGTCACAGTAACAGATGTCAGGTAGGCAGCACTGGAGAGGTAGCGTCCATTGTCGCCTTGTCACAGTAACAGAGATGTCAGGTAGGCAGCACTGGAAGGGCAGCGTGCATTGTCACCATGTCACAGTAACAGAGATGTCAGGTAGGCAGCACTGGAGAGGTAGCGTGCATTGTCGCCTCGTCACAGTAACAGATGTCAGGTAGGCAGCACTGGAGAGGTAGCGTGCATTGTCGCCTCGTCACAGTAACAGAGATGTCAGGTAGGCAGCACTGGAGAGGTAGCGTGCATTGTCGCCTTGTCACAGTAACAGAGATGTCAGGTAGGCAGCACTGGAGAGGTAGCGTGCATTGTCACCTTGTCACAGTAACAGATGTCAGGTAGGCAGCACTGGAGGGGCAGCGTGCATTGTCGCCTTGTCACAGTAACAGAGATGTCAGGTAGGCAGCACTGGAGGGGCAGCGTGCATTGTCGCCTTGTCACAGTAACAGATGTCAGGTAGGCAGCACTGGAGGGGCAGCGTGCATTGTCACCTTGTCACAGTAACAGATGTCAGGTAGGCAGCACTGGAGGGGCAGCGTGCATTGTCGCCTTGTCACAGTAACAGAGATGTCAGGTAGGCAGCACTGGAGAGGTAGCGGGCATTGTCGCCTTGTCACAGTAACAGATGTCAGGTAGGCAGCACTGGAGAGGCAGCGTGCATTGTCACCTTGTCACAGTAACAGATGTCAGGTAGGCAGCACTGGAGGGGCAGCGTGCATTGTCGCCTTGTCACAGTAACAGAGATGTCAGGTAGGCAGCACTGGAGAGGTAGCGGGCATTGTCGCCTTGTCACAGTAACAGAGATGTCAGGTAGGCAGCAAAGGAGGGGCAGCGTGCATTGTCGCCTTGTCACAGTAACAGAGATGTCAGGTAGGCAGCACTGGAGGGGCAGCGTGCATTGTCACCTTGTCACAGTAACAGAGATGTCAGGTAGGCAGCACTGGAGGGGTAGCGTGCATTGTCACCTTGTCACAGTAACAGAGATGTCAGGTAGGCAGCACAGGAGGGGTAGCGTGCATTGTCGCCTTGTCACAGTAACAGAGATGTCAGGTAGGCAGCACTGGAGGGGCAGCGTGCATTGTCGCCTTGTCACAGTAACAGATGTCAGGTAGGCAGCACTGGAGAGGTAGCGTGCATTGTTGCCTTGTCACAGTAACAGAGATGTCAGGTAGGCAGCACTGGAGGGGTAGCGTGCATTGTCGCCTTGTCACAGTAACAGATGTCAGGTAGGCAGCACAGGAGGGGCAGCGTGCATTGTCGCCTCGTCACAGTAACAGATGTCAGGTAGGCAGCACTGGAGAGGCAGCGTGCATTGTCACCTTGTCACAGTAACAGATGTCAGGAAGGCAGCACTGGAGGGGCAGCGTGCATTGTCGCCTCGTCACAGTAACAGAGGTGTCAGGTAGGCAGCACTGGAGGGGCAGCGTGCATTGTCGCCTTGTCACAGTAACAGAGATGTCAGGTAGGCAGCACTGGAGGGGCAGCGTGCATTGTCGCCTTGTCACAGTAACAGAGATGTCAGGTAGGCAGCACTGGAGGGGCAGCGTGCATTGTCGCCTTGTCACAGTAACAGAGATGTCAGGTAGGCAGCTTGTGTTGGCTGGTGGTAGAATTAATAGCTCAGTTAGTGGGAGATTGAGTTTGAGGTGATGAGAGGACATCCTAGATGAAAGGTCAGACAGACACTCAGTAACACAGATGGTCAGTGCCCGGAGTGGGCGCATAAATCTGGGTGTCATATGCACCATAGTAAAATCCAAAACTGGCTGATTAGTTTTCCTGTAGAAGTGGTAGAACCAGAGAAGATCAGAGGACGCAGAGAGAGGGGGCGCATGGCCAAACTGGGGACTGGCTCCTTTACGTTACTGCAACGTGTACGGCTTTCAGAGCGTTCACCACCTCTTACTTAGATGAAACGGATGGCGCTAAACTGGTTCCTGTGTAACACTTGGAAGACAGACAGACGGCCGTGGAACCAGCACCGCTGGCAGGAATTCTGCCTCCTACCTTTCTGGGAAGATGAAGACATACAGTACGAGCCATAGTAAAGACACAAATGCATTAACCTGAGCGTTAAAGCAATAATAATAATAATCTCCGTCTTACTTGGTAAACGGAAATTCAGCGCTCTGAAGACAGTGTTCTACACTCAGGCAGAGAAGACCTGGAGGCAGCTGTGATACATACAAATATATATATCACATCTTTTGCATTTTGCTGGCTTTGTTTATGTAGACGTATAATTATAGTATGTGCTCCAATTTCCCCACCATAATACGACTGCACGCAAGCAAGGGAATAAACGCACCCAACCCATTACTAGCGGTGCGTAACTTCAGGGGGGTCATTTCATCAGCAGATATATACGTCTCCCCTGGCTCCTGAGGCTGTTCTGCAAACAGTCAGGGTTTGTCCTATTTATGGTGACAAAAAGTTACTTCTTCCAAACATCTAACTATATGTTACACATCGAGATATTGTAATAAGTGACCAGACTAAGATTACAACTATTTTTCTAAACTCTGCAACGGAGTTCCTGCTCCAGTCTTCCAGATCAATCTACTTGTAGAAGGCAATGAGAGCAGACGTTCCGTCAGGTTATAATAATTCTTCTGCCTCTGTTTCCCTAATCCTATCCCTCCATACTTTGGGCCTGATTCAGACCCACTCGCGAGCGGCTGTCCGCTCGCAAGTGGGTCGATGGTCTGCACTAAGCATGCGCACGACGGAGGGAGCGCCGTCGTGCGCATGCGCCAGACGCGACGAGCGAAGGACTTTCCTTCGCTCGTTGTGTCTGATCAAAGGGGGTGTGCTGTCGATGTTGATTGACAGCACGCCCCCTTTGGTGGGCGTGCCTCCCTGACGGGGCGTTCCCAAGGGAACGCCTACCGTCAGAAGCCGGCCCATTGACATCACTAGTGATGTCAGTGGGAGTGATTTTGGCTCTGATAGAGCCAAAATCACTCCGGGCCTTGCGGTTGAAAACCTCAACCGCAGGCTCCGGCTCGCAGTGGCGATGGTCGCGATGGTCACGACCATCGTGGCCATCAAACTGCACGCTCGTATAGGCTGTGGGTGGTGACCCACAGCTATACGAGCGTCCAGGAGGACGCTCCATAATTATGGAGGGCGGCCCTCATTCAGAGCTTGCGCTCTGCTCAGAGCGTACGGCTCTGAATGAGGGCCTTTATGCTTTCCGCATGTGTAGTCTCAACAACCTCCCTCCCACAGAACGTAATATACAAAATAACGGGGGATTATTCTCCAAGCAGCGGTTTACGTATTTAAGCCCGAAATTTAAAAGGGCAATGCTTTTCCTAGCAGGACCTGGGGGTCTTTTACTATTAAAAGTGCTGCCCTTTTTACATTTCTAAAGCTGCAGACACACAACGATTTAGTTAATGAACGATTTTAGTAAACGATTTTCTCCCTTGAAAAAATGAACTAAAATCGTTTACTAAAGTTGTTCATTTACTATGTTCATTTAAATGTAATGAACGATTTTTTAGAACTACAAACGATTTTTGCATATTCCCTTACTGAAAATCGTTGAGTTGACAAGTCTGACTGAACTACAAACGTGACCGCGCATGATCGATAATCGTTCATCATTTGACAAAGTGAACGATTTTTTCAAACGATTATCTTTAAAAGATATCGTTTAACGACAATCGTTCAAAAAAAATCGGTGTGTGTGTATGCAGCTTAACTGAGCAGGACGGAAAGCGGCAGGTTTAGTGCAGGTTGAGTCTCCCATATCCAAATATTCCGAAATACAGAATATTTTTAGTATGACTGAGAAAGTGAAACCTTTGCTTTCTGATGGTTCAATGTTGCACAAACTTTTTTTGAAGCACAAAATCATTAAAATAAAGTATAAAATAACCTTCAGGCTGTGTGTATTAGGTGTATATGAAACATAAATGAATTTCATGTACACAAACTTTTTTTGATGCTCTAAATGATTAAAAAAATTATATAAAATGACCTGCAGGCTGTGTGTATAAGGTGTATATAGAACATAAATGCATTCTGTGTTTAGATTTGGGTCCAATACCCAAAATATCTCATTATGGTATGCAAATATTCCAAAATACAGAATATTCCGATATCCAAAATACCCCTGGTCCCAAGCATTTTGGATATGGGAGACTCAACCTGTAAATAAGTCACAACCTAACTTAAATCGGCTATGTCAGGAGGTAGAAACAAGTGTACTAATATTCACCGTGCAGGTCATACACAAATGTGATGGATCATATACACTCTGGGTGGACGTACGGTGTATTCTCGGAGATTATGCTGCCTTTTTATGTAGATATACTGTGCAGCTAAGACAGCAAACAGATACAACCCAAGAGATGCGAAGTTCACAGGGTCCTAAGCCTGGAAGTTGCGGATCTCCTGGCATAAGGTAACCTCGCGTTTTCCCCTAAGAACGAGTTTCTTTATGTCCGAGTAACTTCCATACAGGGTCGCAATGTACAAAGATCACAGATTGGCCAGTGTATAATCCACAATGGTCACTCCCAATGCGCTATCACAGCCGCTGCGCCCCCTACACATTCTGAAGTATACCCCCCTCCCCCCAATGAATGGTCAATGGCAAATGAACCTACTCGAGACAAGCCGTCAATCATTGCTACAATATAAACAGCCACTACGGCCTTTCTTAGACAAAAGTGGCTACAAATTGCTACTTGAGGGCCCTAAAGTAGGCAGCAACCCCCAAAAAATATCAGATCGGCATCAATCCAGTGGCAAGTAAGATTGAGAGGGACCAGGCTGGAGGAGAGGACACTGGTCAAGGCAGAGATTGCCATCAGCTTACCATCAAGTGGTCAACTAGCTGGTCCTCAGGGCCGTGCCTAGATCCATCACTCCCGTGCACGGTGTGGCCCAACACAAACTTACACTTTAGTAAACATCTATTTGGTGTGGCCCCTTGTCCTTATGCCTGTGTCCCACCAAGGTGCTCACGGAATGCGAGGAGACTCACACATTGTAATGGTGGCATAATGGCGCGGGACCCAACGCAAGCTTCTGCTGCAGCCTGTGTAGGCTGGGTCCTCCTTTGTGAAACACAGCGCATAGCGCGGGTCTTGTATACCATGTCGGCGTTCGGAATGTCAACGCCAGAAAGCCGACATGCTGCCAATGTCGACATTAGGAATGCTGCCGATGCGGAATTCGGCAGTAGTATTTTACTGTAACCCTTATGCTCATATGTTGACGTTTGGAATAGGTCGACATATCAACATTCTGAAGAATGCCGACATAACTACAAGCCCATGAGAGCAAGCGAGAGGGAATCCTTACAGTCAGCACTGCGCGCGACGGCGAGCTCTTATAACACGAGCTCGCAGAAAGAAAAATTGTTCTCTCGTCTGTAGATAAAAAGGTGATAAAAGGAGATTGTCAAAAAGCCAGCAAGATCTAAAGCTACCACATAGTACAAGTATATTGTTACATACGTGTTTTATTAGTGTCTGTTCCAAATAATAAAGAGCGCCAGAGTATGCTGGCGCTACAGGAATTGGTGTAATGGTGCACACACGGTCAGATTTTCCTTCAGATCTGTACAATAACGATTTTAAAAATCGTTCATATCGGACGGAAAATCTGACATATCTGAAATGTTTGTCAGATGAACGATGCGCGTTCCCGATGGTCAGATAACGATATATCTGACATCTGATGCGTTTGCAGTCAGATTTGATTGATTCCATTCATTTTAATACAGGCAAAAATCGTTCAAATCGTTGGTGAAATCGTTCATCTGACCGTCTGTATGCTCCATTCAGCAACAGTCAGACAGGATAACGCATCAGGCACCAATCAGAGAACATTTCACATTGCGTCTCCTGCAGAAACTGGCCCAATAAGTAGAGTAGCTGACACCTTGGAGCGGATGTGTAAATAGGGGTTTTATATCCCAGCCCTGACTACAGGACCCCGAGCATTTCTGAGTTTTAGTACTAAAAGGCCACTTGAATGTTAGAATAAGCGTTTCCTTAAAGACGGCACTAGACAGGGAATCCATGCGGCACTGGAATGCGCTGACGCAGAGAATACCAGGCACAGGCCGGTATCAGGTTGTCGCTTCAAGCTCTGGTAAGCAGTGAAAGCTGAGAGGCGACAGGTCGCTGGTATGTGGAGACCTGGTCTGAGTGTCTCTCACCCGGGACTGTACACGTAGCCCCCTCCTCCACAAGGACCCAAGTCTCCTCTCCCCTGCACAAGGTGCCACCACGAAATGAATTTATATTCTCTAACCCCAGATGCCAGATCTATAGAACTCGCTCTTCCCAGACCTGGTACAGGTTCAGCCGCATGTAGACCGATGCAGCAGGTGGAAAGCAGGACATTAAGGACCCGAGCCCTGAGCATGTTATAAAGGCACAAGATAGGAACCTTATTAAAGGCCAAGCACAGTAATTAGACAACATGCCTGCTTCTAAGCGTCAGGCGTATGGATGTATTATTCATTAAGGTTCTAGAGCTCACTCTGCTGGGAACAGTGGGATAAATAGGACTATCGTTTGATGCCTCGTGATATGGGCAGCCTCAGGCGCTCTCCGACAGACCGGAGAAGCAGTATATTACACACAGCAGGCAGCACTCGGCGTGTTCATGTGAAGCTGGAAGACGTAGGAGTTTATTTACTGCATATTCCTGGAACCCATTTGTGGGTCAGGCAACGCACTGCAGAATAACATCACACAGCCAGGCACTAGTACTACAGGCACAATAATAGCACATCTTAGGGAGCATAGGATCTGCCTTAGCGAGACACAAAGTGACATGTACAGAAAACCGTCCAGTTCCCTGGTCCCCGCACCTGCACTTATCCTTCCCTGTCAGCGGGCAGGGCCTCTCTCTTAGTGGCCTCTTATCGCCAAGATAACATATACCTGACTATGTCTCACCTGGTGCCAGAACAGGTTCCTACCCGCCCAATGGTATCTGCGTGTAGGTGACGTGTGGTGACATAGGGAGCACTGGGAGAACGGGAACCAGGCAATGGTTTTATTGGCAATCCTCAATGCTGGCCTGCACCCGAGGGACTCACATACAACCATTCTATTGCCCCCCTCCCCCAGTGAGGGGTGGAAGGTCTTGTGCCATAACAAATACATTTTCCAACTGGAAACTGAGGAGCGGAGAAAGTCTCCAAAGTGCTAATTAATAAAACCACACTCAGCACTTTGCGACCAACGCTTCCAAAAGAGCTAATGCACAGGCAGAATCCGCCCTGTACAGACAAAGCGGATGTTCCATCTGTAGGAACCCCCCCAACATTTGTCTAGATAATATCTGCTGAATATGAAAGGAATAATGCAATGCCAGGGTCCTGGTTACCACAACAAGCAAAGGCACTGTCACAGGTCTGCGATGCATCGATACAGGACGTTGCTTAAACACATCTTATTCTACAAGTCAGTTTACTCCCAGCAAGGCGGCCACAATGTCTGTCGTCATACTGGGATAAATATCGTAATAAGGAATTCTTATTATGTAAGGAAACCAGTAAAGAAAAATATTCAAAGCTTAATTTATATAGTGTGGATACGGTAATTTGGCATCAATAGTAACATTCACTATTTCTCAGATAATCCCTTTAACTCCTGTCAGTCTTACTGAGTGTGGTCATCCTCTTACATTACAATAGCTTACCTGCATCTAAAGTCCTCCTGTCAGCCTTACTGAGTGTGGTCATCCTCTTACATTACCTGCATCTAAAGTCCTCCTGTCAGTCTTACTGAGTGTGGTAATCCTCTTACATTACCTGCATCTAGAGCCCTCCTGTCAGCCTTACTGAGTGTGGTCATCCTCTTACATTACCTGCATCTAGAGCCCTCCTGTCAGCCTTACTGAGTGTGGTCATCCTCTTACATTACCTGCATCTAAAGTCCTCCTGTCAGCCTTACTGAGTGTGGTCATCCTCTTACATTACCTGCATCTAAAGTCCTCCTGTCAGCCTTACTGAGTGTGGTCATCCTCTTACATTACCTACATCTAAAGTCCTCATGTAACTCTTACTGAGTGTGGTCATCCTCTTACATTACCTGCATCTAAAGTCCTCATGTAACTCTTACTGAGTGTGGTCATCCTCTTACATTACCTGCATCTAAAGTCCTCATGTAACTCTTACTGAGTGTGGTCATCCTCTTACATTACCTGCATCTAAAGTCCTCATGTAACTCTTACTGAGTGTGGTCATCCTCTTACATTACCTGCATCTAAAGTCCTCCTGTAACTCTTACTGAGTGTGATCATCCTCTTACATTACCTGCATCTAAAGTCCTCCTGTAACTCTTACTGAGTGTGATCATCCTCTTACATTACCTGCATCTAAAGTCCTCATGTAACTCTTACTGAGTGTGGTCATCCTCTTACATTACCTGCATCTAGAGACCTCCTGTCAGCCTTACTGAGTGTGGTCATCCTCTTACATTACCTGCATCTAGAGCCCTCCTGTCAGTCTTACTGTGGTTATCCTCTTACATTAGATCTGTCTGTCTGAGCATTACACCGTGTAACCAGCTACAGTAAAATACAGGTCACACAGACCTACCTTCAAGCTGGGGGAACATCTGGCAATATTATGTTAGTTTGTCACGACAAGGATTCTAAATCTACAGGCAAGTAGTTCAAAAAGGAAAGTGGACAGGACACAATTCTGTCAGTGAGCAATGCAGAGTTTTTAATACCAGATAATTTGACTCAGATCCGCACGCAAATGCCGATATTTACGCAGTTTGAGCGATTGTTACCTATTGTGCATGCGCAGCGATTGTTTTATGATCACACTTGCATATAGGATTCACTTGTAGAGTTAGCGACAGGAAGTCAACGTTTGAGAAAGGCATGGGGGGGGGGGGGAGAATGCAGGCATGTGACTGCTTAAACACCGTTTTCTGGGTGTCCATAAATTACCCACTGTGTTCTTGCTCGCAGCAGGAGATCCCTCTGGATGTCTAGAAACCTGCTGTGCCTGCGGAAGCTTAGACTTAAGACCCCTAAACAAGGAATGATACCGAGAACGATACGACGGATTGGAACGATAAATCAGGAATATCGCTCCGTGTGTATTCACGATATTGTGCGCTCCCGTGGGGTCGTCAGTCACTTCACCTCATATTTTTGCATGTTCAAAAGATGGGGGGGTTGTATCGGGTGGTCGCATCGGTTAGCACACATCGTAGCGGGTGTACCCACCTTTGCTCAGAAGGCTGGTGGCCGCCTGAGTTTATGCTGCTGCACGTCGTCGGACAGATCCGGAAAGGCAGCAGTGGGCGTCCCTATGCTCAGGGAGGCTTTGGAGACAACATATTTTCGCTATTGCGATCTGTGAGATATCGCAGCTGCGGTGGCATTTGTGTGCGGATCTGAATCAGGCCCTTAGTCATTATCGGCCAATGGTTTAATCTGCAGGGTTCTCTAGTTGGCGATGGAGGATTGCACTTTGAAATAAGTGACTCTGCTACTGTGATCTGCTGCAGAATCACAGTAATAACACACTGTAAGACATGCCTTACTACTATTATTGTGTTATTGGGAGGATTCAAGTATAAAGGAAACAAGTATGAGATGGCACAAAAGGTGTGAATGTGGGGGGCATAAACAAGTCACGGCCAGCAGCAATAAGAGTGTAATTCTCTGGTTGACTGACAGTCCTTAAAGCCAATCACAAACTCCGCAGAGGAAAGGGGCAGAGGAATAACACATTCTCTGCAGGCAGTGCTACCATCTGGACAGGAAAGGTGGCCGAGGACAGTATGAGGCAGGAGAACAAGGGCCTGGCACCCTATATGTCACATGGGCATGGTAGGACACCTCTTGTGTACGGAACCTGCTCCCAAAATTAATAGTTGCAATAACACATTGACCACTGGTATTTGCGTTATGGTCCACTGTGACGGCAAAACGAATGTCAACACCAATATTGAGAGGTTGTTCTAAACAGCCGTAACGACACCTCCCAAACCACGTCGGAAACGGAGGACTTGCCCGCCCCTGTGGCAGATGGGTCATGTAGATGCAGTCTTTATAAAGGTCTTCCTTACAGTAAGACAGCAAGACCAACGGTGCGAGAAAAGCCTACAACGCAATGCTACGTCTATCTCCAACAGCGGCCACGAGAGCGCTACGTATCACTGACTAGTCACTCAGGGAGATTCGTAAAGAACTTAATATGATTTCCTGAAAGCGGCATATGTCAGAGCATGAAGGAGGATGAGGAGACTGCGCAGTGTGCGAGACGCACTGGTAATACGCTTCTTTACAGCACGTATATGTCTCCATAATGGCGTCAGAGGAATCTAGTTGCTACGCGGCGTAGAACCTGCACTCTAATCTTCACCAACGTCCATACAACTATTTAGGTGAGTTTTCTATTTAAAGGCGGTGTCAGTAGGAAGCAGCAGGAAAGTCACTGACAGAGACACACGGGTGTAGGGTTACCGCAGATGTAAAACTACTAATACAGGAGAATGTGCAACTTTAATGAATCCCCAGCCAGGTCCCTCGCTCCGAGCTGGCTGATCCATGTGATATATGGGGCTCAGCAAGGAACGTCAGCACCAAGGGAGCCTCAACACTGGGGTTTATTAAATAGAAAATAACAGAAATATCAAACATGAGGCAGTGATCATAAGTATTGATAATAAGCTAAACTAGCAGGGGGTATCCAGAACATCCACTCGGACACGCGCAGATCCGGAAACTATCAGAGCTCAGTCTGAGACACGGCCATCTTTCCTCTCCGTGTACACATCATGGCTAGCTCAGGTAGGCCACCAACCGGCCAATCGGCAGCCGCAGTACATCCAAGTAACTAACACAATGCTTCCTCGTTCTCCAGTCTGTGAATACGCTGCGTAGGCAAGCACTGGGTTATAAACCATATACCTCCTGGCAAGGTAAAAACACCAAACGGTTCCAGATCTAATGGCGGCTTTGCTCAAGCACCAGTTTCTGGCTGCTCTGGATATTATACCACTGATAGTGCTGCAGGCGTCAGCATCTCCCAATAGTTGTATTAAAACAAGGAACAAACCTAGGATTGGTGCAGATCACAGCTTACTGCAGCCCACTGGCTGGATATCGCACACCAGGTGGCCCCTGAACACAAAAGCCGACCTCAGCTTGTCCAAGCGTGCTAAGGAAACGCAGTCGCAGTCTCCTCCAATGTGATCACAAACAGGTTAACAGTGAATGAGGATCCAGGGCCTGATTCAGAGCCGCTCGCTCTGTGCGCTTGCAAGCGGCCCGATGTTCTGCATACGTGCACGTTTCGTTCTGGCGTGCACGAACTACACACTGCGATCGCAACCCTCTCACTCGCCCAGCAAAGGCAGCCCAGGGTAATGAGTGACAGGAGAGGCCGTTTGTGGGTGGTAACAAGGGCAGGACACTAATAACGGGGGGTTGGAGATGCGAACGCAGACGTGCCCGAGTGTTTCAATGCCGTTATCACATTATCCTCTCCAGCACAAGGTACACCCTACAAACATCATTCATTTTACAATTAGTTTATTGGACAAGTTATTAGGGGGGGGGCGGGTGGTGACAGAATGACAAGACCTAGACTCCCCCTTCCTTTATCACCACATACATGTAATAGACAGTGAGGTGCAAGCACTGATGTGTTTACCGCCTAAATCTTTAAAGCAGCAATTATTTAAAAGGCCTTTTAAATGACTGGCGCTTTAAAAAATACATGGAGACCCGCCTGCATCTCACTAGTGCCTGCATCTGGCGCGCTATTACATAAGCCGCAATGTCTCTGCACAGGTATCCACCAGGATGCACTCGGTCCATTATAGGTCACCCTCACAGGTTCTGTGCTTTCAGCAGGAGGTAGAGAGAGAACTGCGCAAAGCAACTTATGAATACCAGGCCTGATTCAGCAAGGAACGCAGTTTAAATGCACGCAAATCGGCCGAATAATTTGCACTGAGCACGTATACGCATACCAGACGATGCGATCGGGATAACGTTGGAAAAGGATACGCAGACCCATGGCACAGTGATTGACAGGAAGTGCCGTTCGTGGGTGGTGACAGGGGGGTGGTCGGGCGAACGCACACAGGTGTGCCAGTGCGTTTCAACGCTGTTGCAGGGGTGTGCATAAATTAGGCGCTGTGATACCAGATGCCGCCTGAGGCCTCATAGCTTGCACTGAAGTAGGCAATTCCTGAGTAAGGTCTGGGCTTCATTAACGTCCGATGTTACCGATTGTTTCTCTATGTTGGCCATGTATACGGATGTGAGTAAGGGGAAGTGGGCGTCCTTATGTCAGGCTGCGATCGCAATGATAATGCACACATTTACATGTCACCGCTGATATTAGCAACTGCGTTGCGTTCCTATAAGCAGAATAGCGATCCGTAGTGAATCAGACCTACAGGACGTTATCCTGACCCTGGACCCAAACTTAGAAGCGGGATTTAATTGAAATCACAGGCATGGGTGGCCACGTTGGACTGGTGCAGCCCCCAAGGTCAGGTCACCGAATTACATGGGACCAGTAGACGTGGTCAGTGTAGGGCGGTCCTCTGATGACAGGTCTGCGGCACGGATCAAGCAGATCCAATGGAATCGAATTTGATTATCCCTGGGCACAAAGTCTCATCTAAGAGCAACATAAGCAGTGACACTGACAATATCCAGGCGCCTGGGCTGTATAGGTATCTCGGAGAAGACAGCACTAATAACACTTGTCAGGATATAGAATTTATCACTTATCAATGAACTTTTACAGGATGTTGTTGTTGCCACCAATCCTGCAGCCAAAACGCAAATGTTACAGCGCCCTAGCGGAGCGGGTACAGATAAACGCACTGACATCCGGTGAGACATTTTGGTGCCGCTTACGGAACACGAAGTGTAAACACTGAAGAGTCACCTGAACCATAAACCTATTGCATCACTGATAAACTAAGCTATGCGGGTTATATACACACACAAGCTGTGCTGTGTCATTATGTTATTTGCAAACTCATGTACTTGCATCATATACATACACTTCTACAGCTATAGCACAAAAAGGGAAATCTACCTAATACATAAGATGCGTTCTAACGCGATCACTCACACAGGCCGGGCATTGCTAAATAACAGGGAAACCTACCGAATACATAACATGCGTTCTAACGCGAAGAGTCACACAGGCCGGGCATTGCTAAATAACAGGGAGACCTACCGGATACATAAGATGCGTTCTAACGCGAAGAGTCACACAGGCCGGGCATTGCTAAATAACAGGGAAATCTACCTAATACACAAGATGCGTTCTAACGCGAAGACTCACACAGGCCGGGCATTGCTAAATAACAGGGAAATCTACCTAATACATAAGATGCGT
Organism: Taudactylus pleione; assembly: GCA_031769625.1. NCBI lineage: Eukaryota > Metazoa > Chordata > Amphibia > Anura > Myobatrachidae > Taudactylus > Taudactylus pleione. The sequence goes on from JAUIMM010002723.1 coordinate 1,555,832, forward strand.
TCTAACGCGAAGAGTCACACAGGCCGGGCATTGCTAAATAACAGGGAAATCTACCGGATACATAAGATGCGTTCTAACGCGATCACTCACACAGGCCGGGCATTGCTAAATAACAGGGAGACCTACCTAATACATAAGATGCGTTCTAACGCAAAGAGTCACACAGGCCGGGCATTGCTAAATAACAGGGAAATCTACCTAATACATAAGATGCGTTCTAACGCGAAGAGTCACACAGGCCGGGCATTGCTAAATAACAGGGAAATCTACCGGATACATAAGATGCGTTCTAACGCGATCACTCACACAGGCCGGGCATTGCTAAATAACAGGGAGACCTACCTAATACATAAGATGCGTTCTAACGCAAAGAGTCACACAGGCCGGACATTGCTAAATAACAGGGAAATCTACCTAATACATAAGATGCGTTCTAACGCGAAGAGTCACACAGGCCGGGCATTGCTAAATAACAGGGAAATCTACCGGATACATAAGATGCGTTCTAACGCGATCACTCACACAGGCCGGGCATTGCTAAATAACAGGGAGACCTACCTAATACATAAGATGCGTTCTAACGCAAAGAGTCACACAGGCCGGACATTGCTAAATAACAGGGAAATCTACCTAATACATAAGATGCGTTCTAACGCGAAGAGTCACACAGGCCGGGCATTGCTAAATAACAGGGAAATCTACCGGATACATAAGATGCGTTCTAACGCGAAGAGTCACACAGGCCGGGCATTGCTAAATAACAGGGAGACCTACCGGATACATAAGATGCGTTCTAACGCGATCACTCACACAGGCCGGGCATTTCACATTTGAAATGTCGGCGAGTTGACAATTGCGATAATTTTTCAATAGAGATAGTCAAAATCCAACATGTTGGATTTCTGCGATCCTGCGATGCCGGGTTGCAGCATTGCGGGATCGCAGCAATCCGTCGCTAATGTATGGGGCCCATAACACACAGTTATGGGCTGCAGTCATGGGCCCCTCACATATGCGACGGATTGCTGCGATGCTGCAACCTGGCATCGCAGAAATCATCATGTTGGATTTCGGCGATTTGACGATCGCGATCAAAAAATAATCGCAATTGTCAAATCGCCGATTTTTAACATGACAAATGTCTGCGATCCGACGACGGATCGCAGAACATCGATGGTGGGAGGTCGGTGTATCCACCCGGAAACGCCGGCATTTCCCATCGCATAGCGACAAACAGTCGCTGATGTATGGCCACCTTCACTTACATTATCTCTGGCTTCAATCAAATTCAGGTGCACTTTACAAATTGGTAAGGTCTGTGCGCCCCCCCAAACCAGTAACCAAGAAAGTAATTTCAGACCTTTCTTGGGGTAAAATTCAATTCAGTGCGTTGGACGTGACTTACGTCGCAGACTGGCACATGGCGTCCATCCACAGCGCACGTTGCAGACTGGCACATGGCGTCCATCCACAGCGCACGTTGCAGACTGGCACATGGCGTCCATCCACAGCGCACGTTGCAGACTGGCACATGGCGTCCATCCACAGCGCACGTTGCAGACTGGCACATGGCGTCCATCCACAGCGCACGTTGCAGACTGGCACATGGCGTCCATCCACAGCGCACGTTGCAGACTGGCACATGGCGTACATCCACAGCGCACGTTGCAGACTGGCACATGGCGTCCATCCACAGCGCACATTGCAGACTGGCACATGGCGTCCATCCACAGCGCACATTTTTCATTACATTCAATACAGGAAAACACGTCATGTGAGATGTGCCGTATATGGCTGCTTAGCATGGAATTCACCCCGTTAGTCTTCAGAATCAGCAGAATTGGGTTTTATCTCCTGATAAAATCACCATTATACCACAAAGTGGTGATGCGGGCAGGGGTACAAGCAGCGCTGTATATTAAGTGATGGCAGATAGTGTAACCAATCTATTCCATGGGAGTGGGCAGAGGAACAGGACGGAAAGTCATTCCAGCCCTCCTGGAACTCAGAAATAGAGAACCCTCCCAAACAAGGAGTATGGTACCCGTCTGGCTGTGGCACTCTGGGTGGTGGCCACAAGTGAAGGGGATGGACTCACGGGCTGTTATGGCCTGTTCACCCTGCAGCAGGGGCAGATGTGCACCAGTGGTCAACCCACCACAGGGAGGAAGAGGAACAAAGATGTGGTTTTCTTTCACGATCATGCAAATGAGATTATGAAACAATATAATATGATTCAGTAACTTCCTGCAACCCTGCCAAACAGCAGAGAAACAAACCGCTCCAGAACTTGTGGCGCCCCCTAGAGGCGTTCAACTCATGGTGAATGCAGTTTGAGCACGCTACGTGGAAGTGACACGGCCTCACCTTTACCAACCATTGGACGAACAAAACAAAACCTAAATTTTAGGTGCGGAGTTCAGGCCCAGCTGGCACCTGACACAAGACCTGCAGTGACAGCGCCTCTCCCATATACAGCAGGTGAGACCCAGTCCGTAAAAGCAGGCTCCGTTTCTGTAGTCCACATTTAGCGGGCAGCGAATGCAAGGCATGTGGGTATGGAGATTCTGATCTGTCGGTGCAGACAGACAATTCTGCAAGACCTCAGTCCCCACCCCAAACAACACGCAGCTGTGAGCACGCCCTCTGACCTCTGCCATCCCCAGGGCGAGCGGATAGCTCCTCTACAGCTATGGTATGTGGAGGAGGAAGCAATCACTCCCAGGTCAGAGTACCTACTTATCACAGGATCCCAATTTCCTTATAATAAAAATAAGCTGATCCGACCTCCCTATCCCAGGATCTATGCAGAACATACTGCAGCAGACTTTTGTTGGAATAACTTCCTGAGCGTTCCCAGGATAAGGTGCTTTTGTCCTTATACACAAGGAGCTGCACCCACCGTTGCAATTCACAATCAAGCCAGGCAGAGATTGCAAAACACAATTAAAAACCCTTTGAAATGTCCATTACTCACATGTACCAACTGATAAATGGACTTATGGAGTTTTCAAACTTGCCCCAAGATTTTCTATTTGTTTATTTTCATTTAATTCACTTCCACAATAACACGGCTAAACTATGAGCACAAAGACTGTTGTGTAAGTGACACAGCCCAAGTACCCAACATGGCATATCCTCACACACAGATCGTGTAACAGTGAAGAACACAACTGGATACAATCAGTCATTTCATTATTGTAGACTCCTCTATGCTCCCAGGACATATAGCACCGCCCAGTATAACAGATGCCAGCATGGCAGCTTCCACTCAGCACTAATGGTAATAATTACTTTTAATACCATCAGAGATTACATTTGAGTTATTTTGGAGAGAAGTGCTATATATACATTAGTAGTCGTTACACCGGGACACACAGGGGAGAAGGGGCCTACACAAAGCACATCATCAGCAATATAACGTTTATGCTGCTGTTACAGACTAACATCGCATGAAAGTGAAAACTACGTAATATTAGATCACACCATTGTGTCCCTGAATAACTACAATCCTCTGAGTGTCAGCTCACCTGGTCACTGTTACCTTGGCTGCCCAGTGGTTAAAGTTACATAGGGAAGCTTATGGGGGCAGCAGAGTAGGCTGGCACCATAACGGATCATTGCCTTTTATAATGTGCCAGGAAAGGTGGCTCTACTAGAATATTCCACACTCACTGAATTCCATGCAATACTTCACAATATACAGCCAGTTGTTATATCCAGTTACAGGAAGGGGTTTAGGGGTACACCCTGTATGGGCACAGGGCAGTAACCAAGGAGTTGTAGAGAGGAACCAATACAGGGCAATGAACAGTGCATATTACACAAGGGAAGAGGGTGAGGGTAGCAAGACGGGCGTTACACTTTGGGGAGGGGGCAGGTAGCAAATAGGCTGTTACACTAGGAGGCTATGCAGAAAACAGGGCGCAACACTAAGGGGGGCAGGGGAAGCAGTGAACAGGGATTTACTCGAGGTGGACATGGAGTTAAAAAGGTGATGGGTAGCAAACACCCCATGACATTGGGGGCTTGGGGAAGATAGCAAATTGGGTCTTACACATTTCAGGGGGGGTAGTGAACAAGGCTTTATACAGGGGGCAGGCAGTGAGCAGGGCGTTATACAGAGGGACAGGCCGTGAGGAGGGCGTTATACAGGGGGGCAGGCAGTGAGCAGGGCGTTATACAGGGGGGGGGGGGACAGGCAGTGAGCAGGGCGTTATACAGGGGGGGACAGGCAGTGAGCAGGGCGTTATACAGAGGGGGACAGGCAGTGAGCAGGGCATTATACAGGGGGGGGGGGACAGGCAGTGAGCAGGGCGTTATACAGGGGGGGGGGGACAGGCAGTGAGCAGGGTGTTATACAGGGGGGGGACAGGCAGTGAGCAGGGTGTTATACAGGGGGGGGCCAGGCAGTGAGCAGGGCGTTATACAGGGGGGGGACAGGTAGTGAGCAGGGCGTTATACAGGGGACGGACGGACGGTGAGAAGGGCGTTATACAGGGGGGGACAGGCAGTGAGCAGGGCGTTATACGGGGGGGGGGGGGACAGGCAGTGAGCAGGGCGTTATACAGGGGGGGGACAGGCAGTGAGCAGGGCGTTATACAGAGGGGGGGGGACAGGCAGTGAGCAGGGCGTTATACAGAGGGGGGGGGACAGGCAGTGAGCAGGGCGTTATACAGGGGGGGGGGGACAGGCAGTGAGCAGGGCGTTATACAGGGGGGGGGGACAGGCAGTGAGCAGGGCGTTATACAGGGGGGGGGACAGGCAGTGAGCAGGGCGTTATACAGGGGGGGGGGGACAGGCAGTGAGCAGGGCGTTATACAGGGGGGGGGGGACAGGCAGTGAGCAGGGCGTTATACAGGGGGGGGGGACAGGCAGTGAGCAGGGCGTTATACAGGGGGGGGGGACAGGCAGTGAGCAGGGCGTTATACAGGGGGGGACAGGCAGTGAGCAGGGCGTTATACAGGGGGGGACAGGCAGTGAGCAGGGCGTTATACAGGGGGGGACAGGCAGTGAGCAGGGCGTTATACAGGGGGGGACAGGCAGTGAGCAGGGCGTTATACAGGGGGGGACAGGCAGTGAGCAGGGCGTTATACAGGGGGGGACAGGCAGTGAGCAGGGCGTTATACAGGGGGGGACAGGCAGTGAGCAGGGCGTTATACAGGGGGGGGACAGGCAGTGAGCAGGGCATTATACAGGGGGGGACAGGCAGTGAGCAGGGCGTTATACGGGGGGGGGGTGACAAGCAGTGAGCAGGGCGTTATACAGGGGGGACAGGCAGTGAGCAGGGTGTTATACAGGGGGGGGGGGACAGGCAGTGAGCAGGGCGTTATACAGGGGGGGGACAGGCAGTGAGCAGGGCGTTATACAGGGGGGGGGGACAGGCAGTGAGCAGGGCGTTATACAGGGGGGGGGGGGACAGGCAGTGAGCAGGGCGTTATACAGGGGGGGGGGGACAGGCAGTGAGCAGGGCGTTATACAGGGGGGGGGGGGGACAGGCAGTGAGCAGGGCGTTATACAGGGGGGGGGACAGGCAGTGAGCAGGGCGTTATACAGGGGGGGGGACAGGCAGGTGAGCAGGGCGTTATACAGGGGGGGACAGGCAGTGAGCAGGGCGTTATACAGGGGGGGACAGGCAGTGAGCAGGGCGTTATACAGGGGGGGACAGGCAGTGAGCAGGGCGTTATACAGGGGGGGACAGGCAGTGAGCAGGGCGTTATACAGGGGGGGACAGGCAGTGAGCAGGGCGTTATACAGGGGGGGGACAGGCAGTGAGCAGGGCGTTATACAGGGGGGGACAGGCAGTGAGCAGGGCGTTATACAGGGGGGGGACAGGCAGTGAGCAGGGCGTTATACAGGGGGGGACAGGCAGTGAGCAGGGCGTTATACAGGGGGGGACAGGCAGTGAGCAGGGCATTATACAGGGGGGGACAGGCAGTGAGCAGGGCATTATACAGGGGGGGGACAGGCAGTGAGCAGGGCGTTATACGGGGGGGGGGGTGACAAGCAGTGAGCAGGGCGTTATACAGGGGGACAGGCAGTGAGCAGGGCGTTATACAGGGGGGGGGGGGGGACAGACAGTGAGCAGGGCGTTATACAGGGGGACAGGCAGTGAGCATGGTATTATAAAGAGGAAGGAAGTCAGCAAGGCATTATATAGGGGGACAGGCAGTGAGCATGGTGTTATACAGGGGACAGAGAACACTACGCTGTATAGAGCTACGGCGGGACATGCAGTGAATAAGGTGATGTACAGAGGTAGGCAGTAAATAGGGCGTTATATAGAGGGACAGGGAACACGACGTTATATAGAGAGAGCGCGTTATACAGAGGAGTAGGGTGTACAGAGGCAGGCAGTGAATAGGGCGTTATACAGAAGGACAGGCACAGAATAGGGAACACAGCGTTATACAGGGGTGCAGGACCCCGGGGTGGGTTACGTCACGGGCGCAGTGTGTGTGTGACCCCTCCCTCTCCCCCCGGTGGGGTGTCCCCTGCCGTTACCATGGCTGCGGTGGGTGAGGGCCGGTGGGCGGGGCTGCTCTCCGGTGCGGTGACGGTACGATGTCGCTGTGCCCCGTAGGCCCGGCGGCGCCTCCACTTCCTCAGGACCTAGGAGTGAACATCCGGGTCAGCGTGTCCCTCAACACGCCCACCGCACGGCCCCGTGCGCCAATCAGAGCGCTGCCTCCCAGCCATCACCAAGTATGGAGAGCGTGACGTCACTGACAGCGGGGCGGGACCAAAAGGCTAGCAGAGGAGGGGCGGGGACAATGTTATTAATATTCATGAGGGGAGAGTGTGTGACTGTGAAGTGTAATGATGACAATTATAATACAATGAGGAGAGTCTGAGCTGTGGGTCTGATTCAGTGCTCGCTCGTTCAGAAAAAGGGGCCGGCTATTTAAATTGAGCGCTCGCTCTTTGCGCTCTGTTGACGCCTCTATGTCTGAGCGAGCGAACGTAACATGCGCTCGCTATTTTTTTAAAAACGCCCCCTGGCCGCTCGCATCCTACGTCATCTCCGCTATTTATTAGATTAATCGAGTACATCGAAAGGCGTCTGAACTGCTCGCAGTGCTTGTGGTTGGATTTTCCTACCGCAATCATGCGAGCAGTTCAGGCTAAAAGACAACCAAGTGACGTGGCCGATGACGCTGCTTTGTTAATTAGGCACACCCATAAAACGCCCGTTTTGACCGTTTGGCACGCCTGCGTTCGGATCTCCACTCCCCGTTTTCAAGCACCTTCCCCTGTTACCACCCACATACGCCTCATCCTGTCACTCAAATTAGCAGCCACTCGCTATTTTGCGAGCACACGATTTCTGACCGCACTGACTGGTTGGCGCATGCGCATTACAACGCATGCGCAGTTGTGCGAACATCGCTCGGAGCGAACGAGCGGGCGCTTACGAGCGGCTCTGAATCAGGCCCTTTGTGTGTGGCTGGGTCTAGTAGTCATAATAATAGTGCATGGGCTTTGCGTGATAACATAATATAATAACAATGTGAGCAGACTGTGAGCTGTGTGTGACCAAGTTACAATAATAATTACTATTATAATGTAGATACGTAGTGTGTGAGCTGAGTGACTATTATAGTCTGCACAGGAGCGTAACTAGGTGTGTGTGAACGGTGTCGTTGCGCAGAGCGCAGGGCCCTGAGGGCGGCACCGTCGCTGCCCCACGTCCCCTGCATCTGGCTAGCTGAGTGCCTGGAACTGCTCACTGACATGGGGGGGAGCGTGAGGATGGAAGTGACACGGAGGGCGCAAGGCTGGAAGTGACGTGGGGAGCGTGAGGACAGAAGAGACACGGGGGGGCATGAGGCTGGAAGTGACACGGAGGGTGTGAGGATGGCAGTGACGTGGGGAGCGTGAGGACAGAAGAGACACGGAGGGTGTGAGGATGGCAGTGACGTGGGGAGCGTGAGGACAGAAGAGACACGGGGGGCATGAGGCTGGAAGTGACACGGAGGGTGTGAGGATGGCAGTGACACGGGGGGGTGTGAGGATGGCAGTGACGTGGGGAGCGTGAGGACAGAAGAGACATGGGGGCATGAGGCTGGAAGTGACACGGAGGGTGTGAGGATGGAAGTGACACGGGGGACAGGAGCATGAGGCTAGAAGTGACACGGGGGGCGTGAGGACGGAAATGATACGGAGGGCGCGAGGCTGGAAGTGACGTGGGGAGCGTGAGGACAGAAGAGACACGGGGGGCATGAGACTGGAAGTGACACGGAGGGTGTGAGGCTGGAAGTGACACGGGGGGCGTGAGGACGGAAATGATACGGAGGGCGCGAGGCTGGAAGTGACGTGGGGAGCGTGAGGACAGAAGAGACACGGGGGGCATGAGGCTGGAAGTGACACGGAGGGTGTGAGGATGGAAGTGACACGGTGGACAGGGGCCTGAGGCTGGAGGTGACACAGGGAGCATGAGGCTGGAAGTGACACAGGGCGTGAGGATGAAAATGACACAGGGGCCTGAGGCTGGAGGTGACATGGGGGGCGTGAGGATGGAAGTGACACGGGGGCGTGAGGATGGAAGTGGCACGGGGCGTGAGGCAGGAAGTGACACGGGGCATGAGGTGAAAGCATGTGCTGGGCTGCTGTGAGATAAGAGGGAGGGGGGGAGGGTGGCACTGGACCTGGGCCCCTCAAGCAAGCCCGGGCCTGGGTAATTATTACCCGCCCCCCCTCTCTGCGCTCCTGAGGAGGGAGGGGGGAGTGGCGTCGGACTAGGACCCCCGCCGGGCTCCTCTAGCAAGCCCGGGCCTGGCTAATTAGTACCTGCCCCCCCCCCCCCCTCTGCACCCCTGGGTATAGGTGCAGTGGGGAGGAGATGATTGTATGAGTGAGGGAAGAGAGCCCTGCTCGTGAAAACTTACGCTGGGTACACACTAGACCAGTGGCTGCCAACCCACAGCGCTTTTGTTGATGTGATGTGGCTCAGGCCCCCGCAGACTCCCACTGCAACTGTGAACGCTGGCCTCTGAAGCGACCAGAGGCTAAAGAAGCTTCTGATGCTTCAGGGGCCAGCGTTCCCAGTGATGCAGTGCGCGGGTGACATCATGATGTCACCCGCAATGTGAGGAGCCTGTGTGCCTGCTGGATCTAGGTAGATCCAATCAGCAGGAGCGGGAGCCCTGACAGCGTGGAGCCAGCGCTGCGATGAGGTAAGTACTGGGGGGCACTACTTTAGGGGGCACTGCTTATGGGGTACAACTACAGTGGGCACTGCATATGGGGAACAACTACAGGGTGCAATGCATATGGGGCATTGCATAAGGGGCACAACTACAGGGGGCACTGCATTAGGGGCACAACTACAGGGGTGCATTGCATAATGGGCACTACTACAGGGGGCATTGCATAATGGGCACTACTACAGGGGGCATTGCATAAGGGGCATTCAAAAAAGTCCCACTAATAAAAAACAGCAAAGTAAAAAGGTAAACTAAATAAATATATTGGGAAGTTTATGTAAATTGTGTATTTTCAATGTGTTGGGCTCGCCCCCAGTGTGACTAAAAATGGGGGTGTGACACAAGGTCATGTTCCTTCAAATGTCATACCAAAGGCGTGTGCACAAAAATGGGGCGTGGCTTTGTGACGCCATAGGCGTGCGCATGCTAACGGCTCTTTTCTTGACTACAGATATTTTTTGGCTCTTTGCCTCTGACTGGTTGGCAACCCCCGCACTACACAATTTTTTGAGGGGGCATGAGGATGTGAGTTTGAATTGGATTCTGAAGGGGAAGGGGAGCCAGTGGAGGGCTTGTAGGAGAGGGGAGGCAGTATGCTTGGAGAGGAAGATGAGCCTGGTAGCAGCGTTGAGGACAGGCTGGAGTGGGGAGAGGCGGGAGTCAGAGAGGTGCGATAAGAGGAGGTTATCTTAGTTGCCTCCAGGGTGAGAAAGGGTCTGATCCTGGAGATATTTCTGAGATGGAGACAGCAGGACTGTGAAAGGTGATGAATGTGTGGTTTGAAGGAGAGGGAGGAGTCCAGGATAACTCCAAGACAGCGCACTTACGGGCTAGAGGAGATGGTGGTGCTATCAATAGATTGTGAAATTGTGGAGGGTGTGGTATTGCGGGAGGGTGGGAAGATGATCAGCTTAGACACGTTAAGTGTAAAAAATCGCTGGGACATCCAGGAAGAGATAGCAGAGAGACAGCTGGAGATAGGAGTGAGAAGAGAGGGGTAAGATCAGTGGAGGAGAGGTAGATCTGAGTGTCATCCACATAGAGATTATATTGAAGGCTAAGGGGCCCATTTATTAATGATCGCATTTTGCAATGCGATCAGGGCATGCAGTATCGCCCCTGATCGCATTGCAAATTGCGATCCTATCTGCCGGATGTATTATCCGGGACATGCAGGGAGACGGGCTCCGAAAAGAGCCCGTCGCTGCGATGTCTCCGGAGGGCAGTCGGGGCTTCTGCGCATGCGCAGTCCCGCGGACTGCACATGAGCGGCGCCCATTGCCGGCGGAGGGATCTGGCAGATCCCTCCGCCGGCTGATATGCGGTAAGTGCCCATAGGAAACAGCGGCTAACGCTATCTTCAGATAGCGTTAGCTGCTGAGGCCAATATCGGGAATGCTTCGCATTCCTGATATTGATACATTTGGCAGCATCGCATCCCCCATAGAAACCTATGGGGGAGGCGGCTGCCAGCGGCAATGGAGGGATCGCAGCAGGTATCGGAGATACCTGCTGCGGTCCCTCCTTCATACATTCAGGGGATACTAAGTATTTGAGGTAAACCCCCGAAAACAGGTGTTTTCGGGGAATTTACCTCAAATGCACTTTGATAAATGGGCCCCTGTAAGAGCTGATGAGTTCACCTAGAGAGGGAGAACAGGAGAGGTCCCGGAATAGAACCTTAGGGGACACCTACTGTAAGTGGAAGTGGGGGAGAAGTGGAGTCATGGGAGGAGACAGAGAAGGATCTGTCAGAGAGGTAGGAGGACAGCGAGGAGAGGGCAGTATCACACAGACCGAGGGAATGACGAATTGCAGAAGAGGGTGGTCCGCAGTGTCAAAAGAAACAGAGAGGTCAGTCAAGGAAGATGAGGAGGGAGTAGTGGCCCTTGGATTTGGCAGCAAGGAGGTCATGTCGTGAGGGCAGTTTCTGTGGAGTGGAGAGGACGAAAGGCAGAATGAAGTGGGCCAAGCAGGGAGTGGGAGGAAAGAAAGGCGGGAAGGCGGCTGTAGACAATCCGAGGAGAGAGATGAGGTGGTAATGAGAGAGAGTGTCCCAATCAAGGGTGGGTTTTTTAAGAATGGAGGAGACAAGGGCATGCTTGAATGCAGAGAGGGCAGTGCCCGATGAGAAGGAGAGATTGACGAGATGGGCAAGATGGTAACAGGCATCAGGAGAATGGGAGCAGAGGAGGTGGGTAGGGATAAAGGGCCTGATTCAGAGCCGCTCGTAAGCGGCCGCTCGTTTGTTCCTGCGTATGCGTACGGATCGTAATACGCATGCGCGAACCAGTCAAAATCGTTTGTTCGCTAAATAGCGAATGCCTGCTGTTTTGAGTGACAGGAGGAGGCGTATGTGGGTGGTAACGGGAAGGTGCTTGAAAACGGGGAGTGGAGATCCGAACACAGGCGTGCTTAAAGGTCAAAACGGGCGTTTTATGGGTGTGCATATTTAATACAGCAGCGTCATTGACCACGTCACTGGTTATTTTATAGCCAGAACTGCTCGCAAGATTGCGGTAGGAAAAACCAACCACAAGAATAGCGAGCAGTTCATATGCTGGTCGATGTACTCGATTAATCTAATAAATAGCGGACATGACGTAGGATGCGAACGGCTAGGGGGCGTAGTTATCCAAAAGACGACCGCAAGATTTGTTCGCTCGTTCAGACATGGAGGCGTGAACAGACCGCAAAGAGCGAACGGTTCATTTGAATAGCCACCCCCTTTTCCTGAACGACCGTCCGCAAATAGCGTCCAGCTCTGAATCAGGCCCAGAGTGGAGGGGGGGAGGACCAGATTAGATTTATTCCCTGCATCTCCAGATACAGGGGATACAGATGTCAGTTAGTAAGATGGATGTGCTGGGGAAGAAGGGGTTGGGATGGAGAAGGTCTGGCAGGGTGTGATGTCCCGGCATATGGATACAATATTAGATTTTTAAAGTGGGTGGCAAAGTCAAGGGCAGAGAGTGGGGAGAGGGTGTGAGGAGTGGGAGGGTAGAGGAGGGAGTTGAAACTGGCGTAGAGATGATGGGGGTAGGAGGACTGGGAGGAGATAAGGGTCTTGAAATAAGACTATTCAGAGAGGTAAAGGGCAAAACTGTACGTTGTCCGCATAAATGTGGAATGGAGGAAGTCTGCATCGGAGCACGATTTCCCCCACTGTCGCTTGACTCGGAAGCGGCATAGCTGCCCGATCTGCGTTGATGTTCCCAATGTTTATGCTGTTGTACGTCGTCGGACGGATATGAGCAGTTGGCGACCCTATGCCCGGGTAAGCTTGGGAAACATTAGCGTACTTTAACAATTGCTATCCGTGAGAGATCGCAGTTACGATTGCATTAGCGTAAATCTCACAATCAGGGGCTCAGTATTTCTAACAGATACACATGATATTATACTGTATGTGTATGTTTTATAGCATGTCAGCTGCTTCGCTACCCTTTGGAAAAGGAGAGAGGTGGAAGTATGACACATGCACAAACGTAAAGCCTTATCTTCCAGCCTATCTTTATGTACACATAATGACAATATTGCAGCGTAGCACCCAGGTGAAAGGTCGGACTGCGCCACGCCCAGGCTTAGGTGTATAGTCACTCACATAATGTAACGGCTTTTGGTTTTATTTTTGTATCACAACTCATAAAATGTAATTTGCTAAATATATACAAATAAAAGCGCATGTGAAGCTGGGCGCACACCTTTGCGATGACTCTTTCGATGCGATGGTTTGATTAACTTCCGTCCCGACGACAGTGCCGATACCGGCGTAAACACATATACAATCATACTTACGAACTTCCATCCTCAACTGCCAAAGTATTGTAAGAAAATGATTGTACCACCCACAGAGGCTGCGCTGCTGCTGGTGTAGAATCGCACGAAGTGAATGGTTGAAGGTGCGCACACACTGCACCTTTGGTTCGATCTCATCCGGTTGAATCGGATGAATATTAAATTGCACAGAAGATGCGATCGATCCTCTGACGACCAGTTTTCCTCCAGCAAAGCTTGATCAAAGGCGTGTTCACACTCGTGTGATATCGCATGAACGGGTCAAAATCAAAAAGAACGGGCCAGCGATTGTATAGGTGGATAGCCAGTTTAACGCAACAGATTTAGGGCTCGATTCACATACACTCGCTAGATGCGTTTGTTCGCTAGATGCGTATGCAAATTCGGCAAGGCAGGCGATCGCACAGCAAGGCATTAACACGCCCACTATGTCTTAGCGTGCGATCTCATTGTGTATGCAGACGCCCACCAGCCTGTCTTAAGACCCCCACTAGTGCACGTCATCTCCAGGAAGTGTATGCAACCATCGGTAACATCAAGTACCATTGGAAACGTTCGCAGCACTTGTTGTTGACCATACCCTACCGCAAGCACTGCGAGCGCTTCAGTGTAAAATTCAGCCAAGTGACATGTACTGTGATGCTGCCTCTTAATTATGCACGCCTCTGAAACGGCGTTGAGACGATTAGGCACGCCTGCGTTCGCACCTCCACTCCCCATTGCAATCTAGGGTGATTCTCCTCCAGTGATGTAATAAAAGGAACCATCTGACAACTTCCTCAGTGAAACGTCATATTGTTCCTGTTGTGTTACACCAGGGGGTGAATTTAATAACAGTCAGTTTTGGTTGCAACAGACATCAGGGCTTGTATTGGAAACTACCGGCTAATGACAGACATCTGGGCTTGTATTGGAAACTACCGGCTACTGACAGACATCTGGGCTGGTATTAGCAACTACCGACATACATCTGGACTGGTATTGGAAACTACCGGCTACTGACAGACATCTGGACTGGTATTAGCAACTACCGACATACATCTGGACTGGTATTGGAAACTACCGGCTACTGACAGACATCAGGGCTTGTATTGGAAACTACCGGCTACGACAGACATCTGGGCTTGTATTGGAAACTACCGGCTACGACAGACATCTGGGCTTGTATTGGAAACTACCGGCTACTGACAGACATCTGGGCTGGTATTAGCAACTACCGACATACATCTGGACTGGTATTGGAAACTACCGGCTACTGACAGACATCTGGGCTGGTATTAGCAACTACCGACATATATCTGGACTGGTATTGGAAACTACCGGCTACTGACAGACATCTGGACTGGTATTAGCAACTACCGACATACATCTGGACTGGTATTGGAAACTACCGGCTACTGACAGACATCTGGGCTTGTATTGGAAACTACCGGCTACGACAGACATCTGGGCTTGTATTGGAAACTACCAGCTACGACAGACATCTGGGCTTGTATTGGAAACTACCGGCTACGACAGACATCTGGGCTTGTATTGGAAACTACCGGCTACTGACAGACATCTGGGCTGGTATTAGCAACTACCGACTACGACAGACATCTGGGCTTGTATTGGAAACTACCGGCTACGACATACATCTGGACTGGTATTGGAAACTACCGGCTACTGACAGACATCTGGGCTGGTATTAGCAACTACCGACATACATCTGGACTGGTATTGGAAACTACCGGCTATGACATACATCTGGGCTGGTATTAGCAACTACCGACTATGACAGACATCTGGACTGGTATTGGAAACTACCGGCTATGACATACATCTGGTATTGGGAAATAAGTAGCAAATAAAGTATGGGATTCCCCTATTCTCCAATACCAGCACATGGTTGAACCAGCCCGGGGGGATAATGCTGTGTGTCCCCTGCCATCAGATTTAGCAGCCCTAAACTGGTCATCTCAGGGCAGGAATTCCTCTGAATGTGGGGACCCCAAAAATAAAATAGGTTCCCCTCTCTCAAGGAACTACCAGCCATCCATGGAAGACCTGGTGGCGTGTATGCGGGGTCAATAGTAACAAACAAGTTAATAATATTGTTCTGTATTAGGCATGTCAGTATTGAGTCTCTGCCATGGTGCTCGGCGATTCTGTGGGCAACTGACATCAGTGGTAGATGTAATCGACGGATTGAACTTTCTCCCTAACTGGCCTATCCCCTTCTACCTTGGCTACCCGGTACAGTAACCTTTCCACCAAGTCACTCTCCCTGCCCCCATCCCAGGAATTCTGCTGCCAGCTTGGCACCACATGCCTTCAGGGATGGTCAGAGAACCGAGCTTCCTTAAACTCCTGCTTGCAGTCCTCACTTTCTCCTAAGTTGGGACTATCTACAGGGGGTCTATGATGGGATTGGTAGGGCCTAACTGGTTAGGGTAAGTCAAAGGGAAGTCGGCGTGGTCACACCCATACGATCCAACAAGCAATAACAAACATCCTCAGTAGGTGACGTAGACATGCCAAAGGCAAAAGGCATGCTAGGTAGATAAGTAGATCTGGCTGCTGTACTCTTGGCTGATGTTCCTGGCTGATGTTGTGAATGACTGTGCCGTCGTCTAGCCGCTGTGGTCTTCTCCTATGGCCTGGCCTGTGCTGATGCAGATGATGTAGACTAAAGTCAGGCAGCTC
The DNA here is from genome assembly GCA_031769625.1 of Taudactylus pleione. Taxonomy (NCBI): domain Eukaryota; kingdom Metazoa; phylum Chordata; class Amphibia; order Anura; family Myobatrachidae; genus Taudactylus; species Taudactylus pleione. Next base: position 1,571,521 of record JAUIMM010002723.1, read on the forward strand.
AACGTTTCCACCAGGACTACATCGGATGGGAGGCAACATACCTCAGCTCCCCAGGCAAGATAGACCCTTGCCATGGGCACCTTTTGCTCTAATCCATCTGCCATAGCAACTTTGGGGGCAATAAAGTGGCAGAATCTACAAGGTGGAGGCTGATTTCAGTGATTGAGGCCCCAGATCCTCCCTGGTGTGATCCTGCAGGAGTCTCTGCATATTTTGTGGGGGAATATAAAGCCACCGGCGCTGCAAAACAGGAATACCCAATGTACGTATTGATTAAGACACTACAACAGATGTTCCACGCTGCTGTTAAGGTTGCTAGCCAAAAGAAATACAAAAAGGTAAAAACAACAGCACTGTGGAACACCTGAACCTGAATTTGTGGCAATTAATAAAAAATATTGTCAGCTATGTCAAAAAACAAGTTAAATCTGTTTATTTTTAAAAGTACAGGTTGAATCTCCCATATCCAAAATGCTTGGGAACAGGGGTATTTTGGATATCGGAATATTTGCATACCATAATAAGATATCTTGAGAATGGGACCCAAATCTAAACACAGAATACATTTATGTTCTATATACACCTTATACACACAGCCTGCAGGTCATTGTAAACAATATTTTTAATAATTTTGTGCATAAAAAAAGTACATACATGAAATTCATTTGTTTCATATACACCTAATACACACAGCCTGAAGGTTATTTTATACTGTATTTTAATAATTTTGTGCTTTTATTAAAGTTTGTGTACACTGAACCATCAGAAAGCAAAGGTTTCACTTTCTCAGTCATGCTAAAAATATTCCGGACTTCGGAATATTCCGTATTTCGGAATATTTGGATATGGGAGACTCAACCTGTATAATAAATTCAATATAGCGCAAACATCATTAACTAATAAAATATACATATATATAGATATAGATTTGCAGTATGTCTAAAAAACATGAAACATCAGAGTGTTAAAAATGTAACCAATAAATGTCAATAAATGTTGCAATAATTAACACTGAGGTGAGGTAGTTGGTTTATCTAAATCACCACAATAGTTTAAATCAGCTAAAGTTTGATGCTGATTATTTGTTAAGCGGAGATATTTATCATCCTAATTATTGGGGGATCCTCTATATAATGCTTCCTCCGGTGGGTATGAAGCATAGATAAGAATGAATAAAGCTCCACAGGCAGAATAAATTGACTTTCAACCGTCTTGATAAAACATATGCACGTATTTTCTGCAATAATCTTTAAGCTGCGTCCTGCTAAGGATGAATGGCAGTTCCCCACAATGAGTTGCAGGAGTGGAAAGAATGTCGTATGTGGATAAGGTAATCAATGTCCTTGAGCTCTAATGTTCCACAAATAAAGTGTAATGTCCTGCCACCCACCAGCAAATATCGGGCACCGTCAACTTCGCGGCAGGGTCTGTTCTCCCACACCGCGTCACGGCTCATGACTCACTGTTAACTGTGCAGCCTGAAAGCGTCAGCCTAGGTTGTCTGTGTCTCCAATGTCCTGCAATGACGTGCTGGTGAGGTAGAGGACCTCATTCAGAGGCGGTCGCTCGGGAGTGATCGGTCGCACCCAAAGTGATCGACAATATGCAAAACGAGCGCTCATGGAAACACCCACAACAATGAAAGCACACCTCCTATCTCTACGGCCTAATTCAGAGTCGGTCGCAGACGGCAACCTACGTCAGCACGATTAACACCTGTTACATTGTTAATTGCCTACAAACATCGGTTGAGGCAGAAACCATCGCCTGCACTCACAATGCTTAAGGTAGACCCTGGGCTACCCTTAGCACTGCGAGCAGTAGCATCGTTATTGCAACGAGATGACGTGTGTGATGACTCGCTCAGTAATATATGCACGCCCTTAAAATGCCCTTTTTAAGGTAAACCACGCCTGCGTGCGCACCACCACCAACCTCAATGTCTCGTCGCAAGCCCCAATGGTCGCGATGGTCTTGACCATCGCGACCATCAACCTGGTCGGTCGCTAAAGCTGTGGGTGGTAACCCACAGCTTAGCTAGCGACCAGGAGGCCGCACTTCAAAAGGCAAGCGGCCACCCACATTCAGAGCGACCGCTCACATTTTGCGAGCGCCTCTGAATGAGGGCCTAAGTCTCACCTCCATATCGTTAAGTCCCAGCTCCTGTGTGATTCTTGGAGAGTGAAGGAACCTTCTGCCCGCGATTATACATTTTTGTCTTCACCCCATAACTCATATTCCCGTATTGATATGATCCTGGTCAGCCACGAGCTTGCTTTAAATCTCCACTCGGCCCTTTTTCACCCGCTTATTTGGTCTGACCACTCCCCTATATCTTGTGATATTTCAGGTTTACTTTTTCGCCCTATGACGTGGCATCTGAATGACTCTCTACTACACAACCCTGAGATAATAACCCGACTACGGGCACAAATTTCTGATTATTTTGCTCTAAATGATACTCCAGATATTTCAAGATCTACCCTCTGGGTGGCACATAAACCAGTCCTGTGGGGGCACTTGATCAGTGTGGCCTCCAAAAACAAAAAAGAATCTCTCACCCAGATTTACAAACTCTCCATCAAACTTCAAACCCTGGAATCACAACATAAATTATCTCCTGATCCTTCTATTTTGTCAGAACTCCGAGTGACTAAGGACCTCATTCAGAGTCTCTCGCTATCTGCGTACGCTCACCCCCAGCATATGCAAATTTGTCAAAGTGACGCCATGGGAAGCGATCACTCACCAAGGCATAAGCACGCCCACCATGTCTTAGCGAGCGGCCAGCGTACGCCCAATCGCACAGGCAGAGCCGCCCACCAGCACACGTCATCTCCAGGAAGTGTATTAAAACATTGGTACATCGAGGACAATCGGAAGCGATGGCAGCGCTTGTGGTTGCCTTACCCTACCGCAAGCACTGCAAGGACTTCAGTGTAAAAAACAGGCATGTGTCGTTACTATGACGCTGCCTGTTAATTATGCATGCCTTTAAAACGGCGTTGAAACGCTCAGGCACGCCTGTGTTCGCACCTCCACTCCCCCGTTATTAGAGTCCTGCCCCTGTTACCTCCCACAAACGGCCTCTCCTGTCACTCATTTCACTGGGCTGTCTTTGCTGGGCGAGCGAGCGGCCTGTAATCACACAGAGTAGTTCGCGTACGCGCAGAACGAAGTGTGAGCATGCACGTACGCAAACCATCGGGCCGCTTGCGAGCGCACAGCGCTAGCGAGAGACTCTGAATGAGGTCCTAAGTCTGAATTAGATTTGCTTTTTTCCAAACAGGTGGCCAAACGCGTTAAATGACTTTGCCAATCATTTTATGAGAAAGAGGATAAGGCAGATAAAATTCTTGCATCACGACTTCGATCTGCTCGGATCCATAAATATATTATCACGATCCGTGATTCTCACCACCAGCTGGTTTATGATCCTGCGGCCATTAGAACTGCCTTTCAATCCTACTACTCTGATCTGTATAATCCCCCCGCCCGGCTACTTCATCTCTTCTATCTCATTCTAACTTGATTTCTGATTTTCTTATTAGTTCCAAATTGCCCTAGTTGTCTTCTAGTGCTATAGAGCTCCTCAACTCCGAGATATCGGTTGAGAAGATGGAACAGAGGCCCTCATTCAGACCCACTCGCGAGTGGCTGTCCGCTCGCAAGTGGGTCGATGGTCCGCACTGCGCATGCGCACGACGGAGGGAGCTCCGTCGTGCGCATGCGCGAGACGCGACGAGCGAAGGACTTTCCTTCGCTCGGAGTGTCTCATCAAAGGGGGCGTGCTGTCGATGTTGACTGACAGCATGCCCCCTTTGGTGGGCGTGCCGGGGGGGCATGCCTGCCAGACAGAGGCGTTCCCAAGGGAACGCCTACCATCAGAAGCCGGCCCCACTGACATCACTAGTGATGTCAGTGGGAGTGATTTTGGCTCTGATAGAGCCAAAATCACTCCTGGCCTTGCGGTTGAAAAACTCAACCGCAGGCTTTTGCTCGCAGTTTCGATGGTCACAATGGTCAAGACCATCGCGACCATCATCTTGCACGCTCGTATATGCTGTGGGTGGTGACCCACTGCTATGCTAGCGTCCAAGAGGCCGCTCCATTTTTAGGTAGGAGGGCCCTGATTCAGAGCGAGCGCTCTGGTCAGAGCGTCCGGCTCTGAATCAGGCCCAGAGTATAAAATCTCAAAAAACAGCAAATCCCCAGGTCCTGACGGATTTACGGCGGCTTATTATAAAAAATTCTCAGATTTGCTCGTTCCTCATCTTCATACTCTCTTTAATAAGGTTCTTCAGGGCGACCCTTTCCCTTCTGAAATGCTGGAAGCTAGAATTGTGGTGATTCCCAAAGAAGGCAAAGACCCACTTAACTGTGCTAACTATAGGCCTATCTCCCTCCTTAATTTAGATTTGAAAATATTTGCTAAAATTCTGGCGAACCGTCTGAATCCATTCCTCTCCTCCCTGATTCACTACGACCAAGTGGGATTTATACCGGGTCGCCAGGCGAGAGATAACACTAGACGTGCTATTGATCCCCTATTTTACTCTCTCTCGATGCTGAAAAAACATTTCATAGGATCTCCTGCGGTTTCATGAAAGCCGCTCTTGAAGCCTATGGCATGTCTGGTGCCTTTCTCACTGGTCTCCTGGCGCTATACTCTACCCCCTCTGCTACAGTCCCTGATTAATGGTGTTCCCTCTGGCCCAGTCACTATTAGTAATGGCACCAGACAGGGCTGCCCTCTATCCCCCTTGGTGTTTGCCCTTATAATTGAACCACTGGCCTCCCACATTAGATCCCATCCTGATATTTGGGGGTCCAAGTAGGTACTTTGGAACCTAAGAATTCTCTCTTCACGGATGATATCCTACTATCCCTGACACAACCAACAATTTCTCTCCCCAATCTTTTTTCTGTTCTTCAGTCCTATAGCACTGTCTCTGGGTATAAAATTAATTACTCCAAATCAGAGGCCATGCTGCTCCATGTTTCCCCGCTGGATGCTGAAACCCTCTGAACTAATTTTAATTTTAAGTGGCAACCCAAAAAGATCAAGTACCTGGGGATTTACTAAACTTCCCATTATGACTCTCTTTTACATGAAAATTTTCTTCCTCTCCTATCCAAAATGCAGGCCGAGTTAAATTCCTGGAATCGTCTTATTATCTTGTGGCTGGGTAGGATCATAGCTGTTAAAATGAATATTATACAAAAATGGCTTTATGTTTTCCAGACTCTCCCCATAACTGTTCCCGCTGTTTTTCAAAGTAATATTCAAAAGGCCCTGGTTCGTTTTGTTTGGAATCACAGACCCCCGAGAATTGCGGTTAAAGTTTTGGAAAGGTAGGTTGAGGGAGGTGGGAGAGGCCTCCCTAATGTTAAACTTTATTATCTCGCCTCCCATTTCTCTCATATTGTTTCTTCATACTCTCCCCCAGGTTCTACTACATGGTTGGACATTGAATCGGCCTATATTGCTCTCCCAGACTTAACTTCTTTGTGGGGCACACCGACCTTCCGCATCCAAATTACTCTTTATTATTAAATTTAACTTCAAACTCTGGGATTTCTATTCACATAAAATTAATCTTACTTCTCCAGTATCCCCTCTAACTCCTATCTGGTATAAACCCCTGTTCTCTCCTGGTTCCTCCACTTTGAGATTCCATAATTGGATTAATGCAGGGCTTAGATGCCCCACTGATTTTTCTGACCAAGCTCAATGGTTATCCCTGTCAACATTACAACAAAAAATCCCATCCCAGGTGCTTAATCCTTTCAAATTTTTTCAAATTCGCCATTTCTTACAATCATTACCTTCACTATCTGTCCTCCGAGCCCTTACTCCTTTTGAAAAACTTTGTAGGCATTACCCCTTATCTAAAGGTCTAATCTCGCAGATTTATGCTCTTCTTTTAGATGCTACCCATCCCTCTCTTAGACCTCACGATACTGCTTGGGAACGAGATCTTGGATCTCCTCCAGATGATGAGGCCTGGGACGACATGAGACTGGGGATAGCCAAAAGTTCTATTGCAATCAAAATTAAAGAGACTGCATATAAAATGTATTATCGTTGGTATTATACTCCTGAGAGACTTCATAAAATGTTCTCATCTTCTTCCCCCGCTTGTTGGCGGGGCTGTGGCCGCAGGGGTACTATGATCCATTTCTGGTGGACCTGTCCAATTATTGTCCCTTTCTGGTACTCGGTTCATGGCCTACTAAATTCCCTTCTGGAAGCTCCGATCTCAAAAGATCCCCGGATATTTTTATTGTGCTACCCACCCCCAGAATATTGGCAAATTTTCTAAGAAATTGGCTGCACACATCCTAGCAGCGGCAAAATCCCTTATCGCCCTAAACTGGAAAAAAGACCTCCCCACCACTCCTCTCTGTACTTAAGAGTCAGATTTGGCATGTTGCAACCATGGAGGCGATAACTTATTACTTCCATGATCGAGGACATGTTTTTTCTCAAGTTTGGGCTCCCAGGCTGATTGCTGAGCGCAGTCCCCCTCCTCCTTCCGCACACTCTGGCCCTAATTCAGAGCCGGGCCGGTCTTTTTTTTTTTTGAACGGCCTCCTGGCCGCTCGCATAGCTGTGGGTGACCACCCACAGCTATAGCGAGCGGCCAGGAAGATGGTCGCGATGGTCAAGACCATCGCGACCATCGGGCTTGCGACGAGACTTTTGTGGTAGGGTCTCGTGGCCACAAGCCCCAGAGAGATTTCGGCTCTAACAGAGCCGAAATCTCTCCCACTGACATCACTCGTGATGTCAGTGGGGCCGCCCCCAAACGGAGGCGTTCACATGGGAACGCCTCCGTTTGGGAAGCCACCCCCCTGGCCCGCCCACCAAAGGGGGCGTGCTGTCACTCAACATCGACAGCACGCCCCCTTTGGTACGAGACCTGGAGCGACAGTTTGCTCGTCACTATTCAGGTCTTGCGCATGCGCACGACGGAGCCGGCTCCGTCGTGTGCATGCGCACTGGCCCACCATCGACCTGGTTGCGAGTGCACAGCGCTTGCGACCGGCTCTGAATCAGGCCCTCTGTACATGGACCCATGGGCAACGACTGATGTTTACCGTCCAGATGTTTGATATGTATTGATTCTTTGGATATTGTGTCATCTTCCCCCCCTACCCCCTACTTCCCCTCCTCCTACCCTCTGTATACCCCTCTCTTTACTACCAAGTATTTTGAGTCGTTTTTCTTTGTCTATTATTGTTTACAAAATTTTGTCTGTACTGGGTTTTTGTGACCCCTTTTTTTTTTCTGTACTAAATTGTATTTTGATTGACCATTTAAAATAAAGAATTATACAATTTTTTTATTAAAAAGTTTAAATTTAGGGCCTGATTCAGACTCGGTCGCTAGATGCATACGCTCACTCCCAGTGTATGCAAATTCGGAACACACCCATCAAGGCAGGTGATTGGACGGCAAGGCATAAGCACTCCCACTATGTCTTGGCGTGCGATCACTTTGTGTATGCAGACGGCCACCAGCTTGTCTTAAGACGCCCACTTGCGCACGTCATCTCCAGGAAGTGTATGCAGCCATCGGTGCATCAGGTACCATCAGGAGCATACGCAGTGCTTGTGGTTGCCTTTACCCTACCGCAAGCACTGCGAGCACTTCAGTGTAAAATCCAGCCAGGTGACGTGTACTACGACACTGCCTGTTAATTATGCACGCCTCTGAAACGACGTTGAAACACTCAGGCACGCCTGCGTTCGCATCTCCACTCTCCCGTTACTACTGCCCTGCCCCTGTTACCACCCACAAACGGCCTCTACTGTCACTCATTCCACTGGGCTGTCTTTGCTGGGCGAGCGAGCGCTTACCGATCACTCAGGCTAGTTCGCGCACGCGCACTGCGTTGCATACGCATGCGCACATTAGCGAACATCGCCAGCAACGAGTGAACGCTTGCTAGTGACCGGGTCTGAATCAGGCCCTTAGTTTTATTAAATATTGTTTTGGTTTTGTTTAACCTAGGGCCTGATTGAGAGCTGTAAGCTAAGGCTGCCCATCGCAGCTGCAAATTCGTACGCAGCTGCTGTGCGAAAATATTCAAATGTCACAGCCGGCGGGAGATGTATTGAGACGCCCAATTGCAGCCCTGCAAATCCAAACATCTGCGTAATATGTTGCAGCACCTGCGTACAGCAGCATTTGACGCAGATCATTCCATTATCGCAGTCCTGAGTGAGTCTACGGTCCAGCAGGACGGCCGCTGGAACTGAGACGCCGAAGCCATATTCCTCCCTTACGGGATCACAGGCGCAGGATGAGTCACGCCCCTGAAACAGTCGCAACGCGTCTGCGTTTTTCGCCGGCCTCCCCCAAATAATCCCTGACTGTCAACCAAACTGTGAATAAATAGCCGCTGCGAGCGACCACGGTAATGTACATCAATGCATGCGCAGCGCGACTCAGACATGTGCGCAGACGGCCGATAATCACTAAACTGTGTAAACATGGGAACAGCGCCCATCTCACGGGGGCAATTCAGGTAATTGCATTTGTCCACGAATTGGAGTATTGGGGTGCAGAGCATTCTGTACTGAATGGAACCAGGGGTGCAGGGACGCCGAGAGGGGGGGGAGCGGGTACTAATTACCCGGGCCCAGGCTTGCTGAGGGGCCCGGGTCCGGCACCACTCCCCCTCCCCTCCCCTTACGTCACAGCAGCCCAGCACACGCTGCTGTGTGCTGGGGTGCACTGGGAGACTGCTCCTATGCCTATGGGGGAGTGATCACACTGATCGTGCCCCCATTGGTTGTGCACCGGGCTGAGGGGCACACAGTGACCCCCTCTCCAGCGAAAAAAATATTATTTTTCTACTAAGGGGGCGTGGCCACGCCTCCTGCACTTAGGACACACCCCCTGTCACCTGGGCCCGGTGCGGCTGTCGGCGGCCCTGGAATCAGGGGCGTAACTAGAGGTGAGCGAGCGGTGCTGCCGCACAGAGTGCAGGTTTACCGACAAACACTCAAATCCGTAACCATCGGCACGGCGTCCATCTATGAATGAGGCCCCAGATATAGAACACAAGTACTGTGAGGGGCTGATGATGAGATGGACGCAGCGGTGCCCATGTTCTGCGTCCTTTGCCAGTCACCCGTCTGTGACTTTATGCTGATGCGACTACAAACCCCTTCCTTGGTGTACAGACCTGCGTATATATGTGCAAGGACTGAGACGCCCACCGTCACGCTATAGCAGGTGCAGTATCCCCGGCTGAATGTGGCCTCCTATGTGAGCAGTTGAGCGTTTCTGTACGCAACCACATTTAGCGAGATGCCCCCGACACTGCCCTAACACACCCCAGTAATATATCCGTGCGTCTGCTAAACCTCCTCCCTGTCACCGCCCAGGAAAGCCCAACACAGTTTCAAGACATTTCTCCCATGTGCCTCAATCGCAAAGTCCGGTTCTGTGTGCACGCTACTGGACGCATGCACAGCGCAACTTGGATGCATGCACAGAAGAAACAGAATCGCTCCACTATGTCCGACATCGGCGGTGCGTGCGATTCAGAATCAGACCTTTATTCTCCTTATTTCTTTTTGGGTGTTAGCTGATCCCTGCTGGAGCTGCTCTGTATAGCTACTGCATATGTTTGTGCCATTCTTTGTATTCTATAAGTATGCTCCATAGCACCCACATATAGGGCCTTATTCAGGTTGTGTCAGAACTCTAGGGCAATTGGCCTCCTGTGATGGACCAGGCTCTGCTGGCTGGGACCCTGACAGCAGAAACTGAGGAGGTTTCAGTTGGCTCTTCCTCATATAAGAAGACAATGATAGCAAAACTTGATAATAAAGGATACCAGGCGTTATAAGTTACACAGAACTGATTGGAATGATGAGTAGTAGAAGCAGAACTAAAGTCCAGAACGTAGAGATGGCTTATGCCAAAATGTCCAGATCGAGAGGATGACTTTAGTCATAGACTCCTAAGAGTCTATGACTAGAAGGTGGTACTGTATTTGGAGTAGGACGACTGGTACCGATGTATGAACACAGCAACAAGCAGAACACTAGTCAGATGACACTGAATATCCTCAGTTAGATGGGTGAAGGAATCCTGGGTCATAAACACTGGGGTAAACCCAGCTAGACGAGATGGAGATCCTTGGTCAATGATACTGTGGAGTATCCAGATAGACTCTCCGGTGATTCTGACTTCAAATGGATGTGTGAACTAGAGTACACAAAGGTGCGTCGTATCTCCTGGTGCAGTACACCAAGATGCGTCTTTTAGTCAAAGGGCAATACAGGAAATGCGTAGAAAGTCCAAATACACAGGAGTAACAGGAGCCAAATACTTGAAAAGACGTTGTACAGGCACTGAATGAGCATCCATGAAGAGTTTATATACGCAGTGCCTGTTGCTGATTGGCGACTGACTCCCAGCTGACCTGAGAACCTGATCTGACTGGAAGATCCTGAATCACGTGACTAAAGCAAGATGGCCGCACCCATGAACCGGAGACTGGTGGTATTGGAGGATGACGCCATACTGCATGAGAAATGCCAATCAGCATAGAGGAGGAGATCTGAGATGAAGAGACCTGCGCCCAGCGCCTGGAGCGTTGCCGCGAAGATGTCAGCCCTATGAACCAGAGACTGGCGGTACGTAACGCAGCTGACTGGGCTCTGCAACAGGACCTGGCGGTTGCATTCCTGACAGGTTGGATCACACGGCTGTGTTCGCGCGCAGCTGGTCAATGTTTGTGCTCTGCCAAACCAAACGATACGATCGGGAAACGATCGCAGTGAGCACACAGTCCAATCAAATAGTTATTGATATGAAGTAACCATTTTGGGGGTGGAGAGGGATGGTGATCGGCAGAACGGAGGTGTGCCTGTGCGTTCGAACGCCGTTACAGGGGCATGCATAATTAAGCCCCTACGATTGTATACTCTGGCAGAGGTCTAGATGGCGAAAGGAAGTTTAGCAGTTTGTCAGGTCAACCACAACTGTGCAAATGGTTCCGATGTTACCGATGCATGTCATGGGAAGTGGGTGTCTTTATACAGTGAGGGGCGTCTTGGAATAGTGCTGCAGTTGCTGTGCGATTGCATTCATAAGCAAATTTTCACAACTAGCGGATGTGTGCGAACGCAACCATGTGATCCAACCTGAATAGGACCCACCTGTGAGGCCTTGGGATTTTACTTCTACAGGGAACACAATGAAAGAGGTATAACTGAAATTCTCTGAGAGGCGGCAGCCGCTCCCTGAGGTGTGTAACACAGCAGGCACAAAAGCAGGAGGTAAAGTTGAGGACACAAAGTGTGGAATTTTGGTAGCATGCCACACGGTACACATGGGGTCAGCTCTCTGTGGCCCTGATGGTACCCACCCTGAAAGCAACAAAGTACTTCGGTTGCCGAGTCACGTCACGTGTAACTGGGAACATGGGATGACCTTCCGTTGCTCTGATTGGTGTTTGATCTTTTTATGCCTGACAGCGCCCTCACGGCGTTGCCAGCTATAGTGTCTCTGTACGTGCCCTTCTGGTTCCTGTTACGCTCTCCCGTCTCAGCATCTCGGCGAATCAAGCCGCACTACAGTCATCCAGGCCGCATCAGCTCCTCCGGCTGTACTAGCCGCATCATGGCAAACCAAGCCGTACCACGGTCACCTAGGCCACATCCGTTCCTCCGGCTGTACTAGCCACATCACGACGAACCAAGCCACACCACAGTCACCCAGGCTGCATCCATTCCTCCGGCTGTACTAGCCGCATCACGACGAACCAAGCCGCACCACGGTCACCCAGGCTGCATCCATTCCTCCGGCTGTACTAGCCGCATCACGGCGAACCAATCTGCAGCCAGCCTGCATCCGTTCCTCCGGGTGTACTAGCCGAATCACGGCGAACCAAGCCGCACCACGGTCACCCAGGCTGCATCCATTCCTCCGGCTGTACTAGCCGCATCATGGTGAACCAAGCCGCACCACGGTCACCCAGGCCGCATTAGTTCCTCCGGCTGTACTAGCCGCATCATGGTAAACCAAGCCGCACCACGGTCACTCAGGCTGCATCTGTTCCTCCGGCTGTACTAGCCGCATCATGGTGAACCAAGCCGCACCACGGTCACCCAGGCCGCATTAGTTCCTCCGGCTGTACTAGTCACATCACGGCGAACCAAACCGCACCACGGTCACTCAGGCTGCATCCATTCCTCCGGCTGTACTAGCCGCATCACGGTGAACCAATCTGCACCACGGTCACCCAGGCTGCATCCGTTCCTCCGGGTGTACTAGCCGAATCACGGCGAACCAAGCCGCACCACGGTCACGCAGGCTGCATCCATTCCTTCGGCTGTACTAGCCGCATCACGGCGAACCAAGCCGCACCACGTTCACCCAGGCTGCATCTGTTCCTCCGGCTGTACTAGCCGCATCATGGTGAACCAAGCCGCACCACGGTCACCCAGGCCGCATTAGTTCCTCCGGCTGTACTAGTCGCATCACGGCGAACCAAACCGCACCACGGTCACCCAGGCTGCATCCATTCCTCCGGCTGTACTAGCCGCATCACGGCGAACCAATCTGCACCACGGTCACCCAGGCTGCATCTGTTCCTCCGGCTGTACTAGCCGCATCACGGTGAACCAAGCCGCACCACGGTCACCCAGGCCACATTAGTTCCTCCGGCTGTACTAGTCGCATCACGGCGAACCAATCTGCACCACGGTCACCCAGGCTGCATCCGTTCCTCCGGCTGTACTAGTCGCATCACGGCGAACCAAGCCGCACCACCGTCACCCAGGCTGCATCCATTCCTCCGGGTGTACTAGTCGCATCACAGCGAATCAAACCGCACCACAGTCACCCAGGCTGCATCCATTCCTCCGGGTGTACTAGTCGCATCACGGCGAACCAAACCGCACCACGGTCACCAAGGCTGCATCCACATCAATGGCAGAACCAGCCATATCAATTCCTCCAGTGATATTCTCTGCATCAACATCACCGGCTCTGATTGGTGTCACATTAAACCCTGGTCTTCCTGGGAGGCCTGTGTAAAACTCTATTACTCCGTATTAAATTCCAGGCGGCCGCCAAAGTACCAGTTAACATATTCTGTTCTAAGGGAACAGCAGGTGGCTGTTATTGACAGAAGACCTCATCTTTTGGGTTTTGGAGGTTTACACAGTGAATCCTAGGAAACCGTACCATTATAGCCGGCCCAAACATTTGTGACACACATGGAGCCTTCACAAAATCCAGCTCAGGTTCTGGTGGGACAGATTCAAGTCCGTACTCAAAAAGTGCAGGAACTTTCCCTCCAGGTGGAAGATGTTCATTCCACTTCTGTTCAAATGAGCCTCAAGGAGCCTGAAATAGACCTTTCTGACTGTTTTTCAGGTGATCGCAAGGAGTTTCTCAATTTGTGGGAGAGTTGCAAACTTTATTTTAGATTACGCCCTATTTCTTCTGGGACTGAAGCACAATGTGTGGGGCTTGTTATTTCATTACTCCAAGGTGATCCTCAGACCTGGGCTTTCGGGTTACCTTCCATCGATAATGCCTTGCTGTTTGTTGAGGCGTTTTTTTAAAGCATTAGGTCTCCTTTACGATGACCCAGATAAGCAGCTATGGCAGAGGCAAATCTGCGCTCTCTTAAACAAGGGCAGAAAGCAATAGAAGACTACTGCACAGAGTTTCATAGTGGACTCGCCCTGGAATGATCCTGTTCTTCGTAGCCAGTTTTGTATAGGCCTTTCTGAGACTATCAAAGACATTTTGGTTCAACACCCAATATCCGGAACACTGGATCAACTTATGCATTTAGTTATCTGCATCATTCGACGTCTACGGGAGCGTAGACGTGAGAAGGACCTACCCACTAGACCTCCTCGGGTTTCTTCTTGGGGGCCTTCTTCAGAATTTGAAGAACATATTCAGATTGGAGCCTTTCGTCTGCCTCTTGAGGAAAAGCGTAGGAGACGATCTTTAGGTCTTTGCATGTACTGCGGTGGCAGAGGACACTCAGTAAATAATTGCCCAATCAAGCCAGTAAAAGGGAAGGCCTAAATGTTCAGGGGAAATGACATTTAGGCCTCGCATCTGTTTCCCCAAAGAAGTCTGGGCCTGATTCAGAGCCGCTCGTAAGCGTCTGCTCGTTCGCTCTGAGCGATGTTCGCACAACTGCGCATGCGTATGGGTCGTAATGCGCATGCGCAAACCAGTCATTGCGGTCAGAAATCGTGCGCTCGCAAAACAGCGAGGGGCTGCTAATTTGATTGACAGAATGTACCGTTTGTGGGTGGTAACAAGGGAAGGTGCTTGAAAACGGGTGAGTGGAGATCCGAACGCAGGCGTGCCTAACGGCCAAAAGGGCGTTTAATGGGAGTGCTTAATTAGTAAAGGAGCGTCATCGACCACGTCACTTAGTTGTCTTTTAGCCTGAACTGCTCGCAGTGATAGCGGTAAGAAAAACCTACCACAAGCACTGCGAGCAGTTCAGATGCCTTTCGATGTTCCCGATTAATCTAATAAATACCGGAGATGACGTGTGATGCGAACGGCAAAGGGGCGTCTTTACAAAATAGCGAGCGCATTTTTCGTTCGCTCGCTCAGACATAGAGGCGTCAACAAACCGCAAAGAGCGAGCGCTCAATTTAAATAGCCGGCCCCTTTTTCGGAAAGACCGTCCGCAAATAGCGTCCGGCTCTGAATCAGGCCCTCTGTCTTGGTTCCTGCACTTCTTCGAGTTTCTGGTAAGAAGTTTGTCACCACCGCATTCCTTGATAGTGGTGCATCAGGTAATTTCATGGACCTTTCCTTTTTTGACCCTGGGAATTCCTACTGCTCCTTTGTACCACTCCATTTCCATTTGCGGTTTATAAGGTCATACATTTTCTGATGGTGTTGTCGCATTTCGATCACCATCCACCTGCCTCTCCATTGGATTATTACATTCCGAGGAGATCTCTTTTCTTCTCATTCATTGCCCATTGGCCCCAATTATCTTGGGACTCCCCTGGCTCAGGGATCACAATCCTGTGATTGACTGGCACGCAAGTGAAATAATCATGTGGAGTTCCAAATGTCATACTCAGTGTCTCTCTGTTCCAGTTCGGTTGTTACAACCCTCGGCTTCGGAACCATCTTCTAAAATTCCTCCTCAATACAGTGGATTCTCTGATGTGTTCTCCAAACAAAAAGCCGATGTCCTTCCTCCTCAACGACCTTACGACTGGGCTATCAATCTGGTTCCTGGCGCCAAAATACCTAAGAGACGGTTGTATGCCTTGTCGGCCCCGGAAAATAAATCCATGGAAGAATACATCAAAGATGGACTAGCCAATGGATCAATCCGCCCATCCAAGTCTCCAGTCGGGGTAGGGTTATTTTTTGTTGAAAAAAAAGATGGGTCACTTAGACCCTGCATTGATTACAGAGGGCTAAATAGCGTGACTGTCAAGAATTCCTATCCTCTGCCTTTAATATCAGTCCTTTTTGCCAGTTATGCAAAGCAACCATCTTCTCCAAAATTGATCTCCGCGGGACTTATAACTTGATCCGGATTGGAAGAGGAGATCAATGGAAGACAGCTTTTAATATTAATTCTGGTCATTATGAGTACCTGGTCATGCCATTCGGACTTTCTAATGCCCTAGCTGTCTTACAAGATCTTATCAATGATGTCCTCCGCAAGTTTTTAGGTATTTTTGCTGTTGTATACCTGGACGATATTCTAATCTATTCCCAATCGGTGGATCAACATCGTCATCATGTACGGCAGGTATTGCAAAAACTGCGAGAAAACCATCTTTATGCCAAACTCGGGAAATGTGAATTCAAGATTACAGATATTTCCTTTCTGGGATATACCATCTCCTCTCAAGGCTTTTCCATGGATCCTAGTAAGGGCAAAGCTATTCTGGACTGGGTTCAGCCCACAACTCTTAAAGCCATCCAACGCTTTCTCAGATTCGCAAATTATTATCGGAGGTTCATCAATATGTTTTCTACTATCGTGGCTCCAGTAGTAGAAATGAACCAAAAAGGGTGCTGACACCGTTAACTGGCTCTTAGCTGTGCAAGCTTTTGATAACCTTAAAGCTGCTTTTGTTAGTCCTCCAGTTCTTCATCATCCTAATTCGGATCTGCCATTTGTAATTGAAGTAGATGCCTACGAGGTTGGAGCAGGAGCTATTTTGTCTCAGAAGGATCCTAAAGACAATAAATTGCACCCTTGTCCTTTTCTCTCCCAAAAGTTTTCTTCTGCTGAGAGGAACTATGATGTGGGCAATCGCGAGCTATTAGCTATCAAGTGGGCTTTTGAGGATTGGAGGCACTGGCTAGAAGGAGCCAAACATCATGTCACGGTCCTCACCGATCATAAGAACTTGGCAAATATTGAAACCGCGAAAAGATTAAGGCCCTCATTCAGACCCACTCGCGAGCGGCTGTCCGCTCGCAAGTGGGTCGATGGTCTGCAATGCGCACGACGGAGGGAGCTCCGTCGTACGCATGCGCGAGACGCGACGAGCGAAGGACTTTCCTTCGCTCGGAGTGTCTCATCAAAGGGGGCGTGCTGTCGATGTTGACTGACAGCACGCCCCCTTTGGTGGGCGTGCCGGGGGCATGCCTGCCAGACGGAGGCGTTCCCAAGGGAACGCCTACCGTCTGAAGCCGGCCCCACTGACATCACTAGTGATGTCAGTGGGAGTGATTTTGGCTCTGTTAGAGCCAAAATCACTCCTGGTCTTGCGGTTGAAAAACTCAACCGCAGGCTTTTGCTCGCAGTTTCGATGGTCGCGATGGTCAAGACCATCGCGACCATCATCCTGCACGCTCGTATATGCTGTGGGTGGTGACCCACAGCTATACGAGCGTGCAGGAGGACGCTCCATTTTAATGGAGGTGGGCCCTGATTCAGAGCGAGCGCTCTGGTCAGAGCGTCCGGCTCTGAATCAGGGCCTAAATTCCAGACAAGCACTTTTAGGCTTTGTTTTTTACTCGCTTCAATTACATAATTTCTTTTCATCCAGGGTCTAAGAACATCAAAGCAGATGCCCTTTCCAGGAGTTTTTTACCCTTTCAACAGACTGGGAGCCCCGTTGAAACAATTGTTCAGCTTCCCTCCATCAGGCTGTGGCACTCAATATGGCTGATTCCCTTCAAGTTTGTTAGTCGGAAGCTCCATCTGGAAAACCTGCCGGACTATTGTATGTCCCAGAAAGACTCTGGGAAGCAGTTCTCTTGGACTTTCACTCCCAAAAGGCCATAGGTATTTCCAGGACTATGGAATTACTTTCCCGTTCAGTCTGGTGGCCTTCTTTGTCGAAAGACGTCCGTGAGTTTGTTCTTGCCTGTGACATCTGTGCGCGGAATAAGACTCCGCGGGTAGCCACTTCTGGCCTCCTCCTATCTGTCTATACCCAGGAGACCGTGGACACACATTGCCATGGATTTCTTTGTTGATCTTCCTACTTCTTCTCGGTGTTCTGTTATTTGGACTGTAGTGGATTGCTTCAGTAAAATGGCACATTTTATTCCTCTGCTCAATCTTCCCACTGCCAAGGAAGTTTCCATGTTATTTCTCCAGCATATTTCTCGGCTCCATGGATTACCTTTGGATATTGTGTCCGACCGGGGAACTCGGGGTTCGATTCAGACCCGCTCACTAGATGCTTTCGCACACACCCAGCAAGGCAGTCGATCGCACGGAAAGGCATAAGCATGCCCACTATGTCTTGGCGTGTGATTGCTTTGTGTATGCAGATGCCCACCAGTCTGTCTTAAGACGCCCACTTGCGCACGTCATCTCCAGGAAGTGTATGCAACCATCGGTACATCGAGTATCATCGAAAGTGAATGCAGCGCTTGTGGTTGACTATACCCTACCTCTGAAACGGCATTAAGACGCTCAGGCATGCCTGCGTTCGCACCTCCACTCCCCCGTTTTAGTGGCCTGCCCCTGTCACAACCCACAATAGTCTGCGACTTCGCCTCTTTTGGATGTGGAAACTTTATGTGCGCCCCCAACTATTCACTGTATTCAATTTCATAAGATGCAAAAACGCATCCCGGCAAAACACTAACATGCAAAAAGTGCTGTCAAAATAGGGAAATCAGCCGGACACCCCCCACAAGATGCACCAACATTGGGGATCAATATAGATGACCCCAAATAGCCCTAGTGAAGCTATATGGGGTACTTAAGTGCTGACAATTGTCTCTATTTAGCGCCTTTGCACGAGTGGTGAAGAATAGCATTAAGCAGTAGTTTTTGGAGAAAATAAGTAGTCTTGGCAAATTTGGGGTACTTGAAAATGGGTGCTAGCATGGTTTAAAAAGGCTAAAGTGACGTTTTAGAAAACGTAAAAAACGCACCTGCAGCAAGCACCTGCAAACAAAAAACACCTCCCCCATACTGGCAGACCCCCCAAAAGTTTATTTCGCTGGTTTTAAAGTTTGTACCCCGACTTTGTCGTTTTTCACCACCATTTTCAAAGTCATTTTTTTTGGGTGTCCCTTTTTTATAAGATTTATTTGACGCAGTTATCATTTGGGGGACTGTCCCAAGGGCAGCTGGGTGATTTCTGCACCTTTGCACCCCAAAACCACAATTCTGCACTTTTTTCCGCCTGCTATTAATAGGCGAATCTTTTTTGCCTATTACATTGCATTGCGTTTTCGCGTACGCAAAATCTCTTTAGAATTGAATACAGAGTAAACTTTCCAACTGACGAAAAGTCGCAGTCCGCATTACTTTTTTTGCGGATCTTGACTTTTCGCAGCTAATTGAATACGGCCCTTAAACTACCTAAGTCTCTGCTCATTAACAACACTTTTCATCCTTCTTTATTGAAACCGGTTTTCTTTTCCTCCAAATTCAAGTCCAGGCGTCCAGTTAGACCTTCTCCAGTTGTGGTTCGGGGGCAACAGGAATTTGTGGTTGAGAAGATTCTAAATTCCAGGTTCTCATGAGGACATTTACAATTCTCGGTCCATTGGAAAGGATATGGCCCAGAGGAAAGGACTTGGGTTCCGGAGAAGTCTTTACATGCTCCTAGACTGAAGAAAATGTTTTTTGAGGGTTTTTCCTACAAACCAGGTTCTAGGGGTCCTATAACCCCTCGTCAAGGGGGGGGGGGGAGACTGTTACAAGTAACCGGCGCGACTTGGCACTCTCCAATGCTTCAGTGATCGCTACTACCTGCCATGAGGGAACTGCACCATCTGTTGCTAGGTGATCCGGACGCCGGGTCACGCTACATGTTACTGGGAACACGGGATGACCTTCCGTTGCTCTGATTGATACTTGATCTTTTTTATGCCTGACAGCGCCCTTACGGCGTTGCCGGCTATAGCATGTCTGTACGTGCCCTTCCGGTTCCTGTTACGTTGTCCCATCTCAGCATCTCGGCGAACCAAGTCGCACCACAGTCATCCAGGCTGCATCAGTTCTTCCGGCTGTACTAGCCGCATCACGGCGAACCAAGCCGCACCACGGTTGCCCAGACCTCAACCGTTCCTCCGGCTGTACTAGCCGCATCATGGTGAACCAAGCCGCACCACAGTCACCCAGGCCACATCCGTTCCTCCGGCTGTACTAGCCGCATCACGGCGAACCAAGCCGCACCACGGTCACCCAGACTGCATCAGTTCCTCTGGCTGTACTAATCACATCATGGCGAACCAAGCCGCACCACGGTCACCCAGGCCACATCCGTTCCTCTGGCTGTACTAGCCGCATCACGGCGAACCAAGCCACACCATGGTCGTGAGGGCGCTGTCAGGCATAAAAGAGATCAAGTACCAATCAGAGCAACGGAATGTCATCCCGTGTTCCCAGTAATGTGTGGCGTGACCCGGCGTCCTGACAGGTGTTATGCCATCTCTAGCCTGTGACTGAGCCCAGCTGGGTTCTGTTAAGGATTCTAAGCAATCAGTGGCCTGCTGAGTGTTGGAGGCAGGCCAGTGGTGTCCATGACTGCTGATACTGACACCACCCTGCAGCCAGTAAAGCCAGCGCAGAGCTCCATGGAGTGCATGCACCTTACAGCCTGTAGAGCCACCTGTAGGATCCTAAAGGTGCTCCAGGCAGTGCTCTTCCTCCTAGTGATGGCGACTCCGCTCCCTAGGCGTAACATTGTGATGTCACATTCTCGGGTGGGACTGGCACATGGCATAAAAGCGCCCTGCTCCGTCACTGGGCTATGAGCTAAGTTTTCCTGGTAGCTATATCACTCACACAGTCTCACTGGTTGCAGTGGCGTCACAAGGGGGGTGCGGGCCGCAACCGGGTGTCACCCGCCGAGGGGTGACACCAAGGTGCAGACTCCCCCCCCTCAGTAACAGGAGCCGGGTGCTGCACTGTAGTATTAAGTGCAGCACTCGGCTCCTGACATTTGTGAGGGAGTCGGCACTGCAACCACAAGGCAGTCCTTACCTCCCCTCCTGCACAGTGCACACCCGACTTAACCCACGGCCCCACCAGTAAGAAGAACGGGACAACGGGGGTTCGGGCCACGAGGCCATGCCCCCGTTCCACGAGGCCATGCCCTTTTTTCGACGTCTAGAGTCCCACCCCGCCCCGAGGGACACCACTGACTGGGTGATATACTATTTGGGACCTGAGGAGAGTGTGTCACATGGTAACCCACTGAGGAAGCCTCATTTTATTAATTTATATAGCGTCAACCATTTCCGTGGCGCTTTACAATTGTAAACAGAACAGTACTAAGACGAGACCAGTTAATAACAGACAGACATAGTGGTAAGAGGGCCCTGCTCACAGGCTCACACTCTATAGGGAAATAGGGATTTGCTACATTATGATAAATGCTACATATTCCAGTCCAGCCAGATTGACAGGTTCTTGGTGGGCTGCATGAGTCACGCAGCAATGTTGGCCTGGGGGTCAGCGGGGTGTGTGAGTGTAGAAAGAGAACACAGTGATGTATGGAGTGTATACAGGGGAGCTAGTTAGGTAGAATAGCGTATGGAGGAGGTGTGGCCTGATGAGGTGTGTTTTCAGGGAACGCTTGAAGGTTTCCACCAGCGTTCCACAGATTGCGTGCCGCCCCCGAAAAAAGTCCTGTAATCGTGAATGGGAGCAGGTAATGTCATGCTTACCTACTTCTTTTTTCTCCTCCCTGGGAGAAGCCCGGGGAGGAGAAGTAGGTGGGTTGCGATGGGGGGGGTCCTGATGGGTCGCAACATTAAGCACTGCTCCTTCATGGTAAATTGATGCAAATTTAAATAGGAGGCGGGGCTAAATTACACTATTCTTGAAGAATCGCATCATTAAGCCCCGCACCTACATGGAGACCCGCGATCGCCGCAGAAATACGCCCCATTTTGCCCACTTCACTAGGAGGAGGGCAGAATGCGGGAGAAATGCCTACACTACCGGGGGGTTACCCGAACTGGGTAAAGAGGGACACCTGCGCACGCTGAGGGTGCTCGCCTGAAAATAGGTGTCATGGCATATAAACAAATGGGAGTGGCCTTGTGGGAAATGCTGTATCCGTGAGCCACGCCCTCCATTTTCATCATGCTGGGGGTTTTCCCAACGCCCCGGGAGCTGCTGGACAGTCCCCAGCCTCTTCCAGAGCTGTCAAAGTGTATATGGATAACGCACGCATTCCTGTTAAGCTATGCAGACCAGCGGTGTGAGAGTGTCCTTCATACTTGCCTAATCTCCCAATTTGGCCGGGAGCATCCCGGACAAAGTGTGCCGCTCTTGCACCCCCAGAAAGGCAGGCAAGCCTCTCGGCAAACGCCCCCCCCTACGCCCCCCCGCCACATAATAAGAGAATCCCCAGCAGCAGGGGGGCAGTGACGCGATTCTTGCCGAATCACGTCATTTTGGACCCGCCCCCTACTTCACAATGTCAGCAATCTCTGTATTGTGTAACGGGGACAGGACCAAAATGATGCGATAGTGTGGCCATGCCCAGCTCCACCCACAGATGCCAGCCACGCCCCCTTGATTTGCCGATCTGGTTGCCCCCTCCCGGAAGGGGCAGCCAGAAAATTGCCAACCCTGAAATCCTAACCAACTTCCCCCACCCGTGGGACACTGCAGCACGCGGGTCTGGGAGGTATGTTAATGGTTTCATTATAGAGCAGGAGAGATGTGTCAAACCTCGGAGAGAGATAAAGTGGAGAGAAATAAAATACCAACCAATCAGCTTCTAATTGTAATTTTTCAAAAACAGCCTGTAGAGTGACAGTTAAAAGCTGATTGGTTTATACTTTATCTCTCTCCACTTTATCTTTCTCCACTTTATCTCTCTCCACTTTATTTCTCTCCACTTTATCTCTCTTCACTTTATCTTTCTCCACTTTATCTTTCTCTACTTTATCTCTCTCCACTTTATCGCTCTCTACTTTATCTCTCTCCACTCTGCTCTCCACTTTATCTGTCTCCACTTTATCTGTCTCCACTTTGTCTCTCTCCGCTTTATCTCTTTCAGCTTTATCTCTCGCCACTTTATCTTTCTCCACTTTATCTCTCCCTCCACTTTATCTCTCTCCACTTTATCTCTCTCCGCTTTATCTCTTTCCGCTTTATCTCTCGCCACTTTATCTCTCTCCACTTTATCTTTCTCTACTTTATCTCTCCCTCCACTTTATCTCTCTCTACTTTAACTCTCTCCGCTTTAGCTCTCTCCGCTTTATCTCTCTCCACTATCTCTCTCCACTTTATCTCTCTCCACTTTATCTCTCTCCACTTTATGTCTCTCCACTTTATCTCTCTCCACTTTATTTCTCTCCACTTTATCTTTCTCCACTTTATCTTTCTCTACTTTATCTCTCTCCACTTTATCGTTCTCTACTTTATCTCTCTCCACTCTGCTCTCCACTTTATCTGTCTCCACTTTATCTCTCTCCGCTTTATCTCTTTCCGCTTTATCTCTCGCCACTTTATCTCTCTCCACTTTATCTTTCTCCACTTTATCTCTCCCTCCACTTTATCTCTCTCCACTTTATCTATCTCCGCTTTATCTCTTTCCGCTTTATCTCTCTCCGCTTTATCGCAAGCTCTGTCCCTGCAAGGGATTTGTAGTAAATCCCTGTGATATTGCCTGAATTCGCAATGCGAATTCACTCGGTAATATCACACTACAATCCGCATTCAATATGCGGATTGTAGTAAATAGAGCCCTATGTCTCTAGACTTTATCTGTCTCCACTTTATCTCTCTCCGCTTTATCTCTCTCTACTTTATCTTCTCCACTTTATCTCTCTCCACTTTATCTTTCTCTATTTTATCTTTCTACACTTTATCTCTCTCCACTTTATCTTTCTCTACTTTATCTTTCTCTACTTTATCTCTCTCCACTTTATGTCTCTCCACTTTCTCTGTCTCCACTTTATCTCTATCCACTTTATCCTTCTCCACTTTATCTCTCTCCAGTTTATCTCTCTCCACTTTATCTCTCCCCTCTTTATCTTTCTCCACTTTATCTCTCTCCACTTTATGTCTTTTCACTTTATCTCTCTCCACTTTATCTCTCTCCACTTTATCTGTCTCTGCTTTATCTCTCTCCACTTTATATCTCTCCACTTTATCTTTCTCTACATTATCTCTCTCCACTTTATCTCTCTCCACTGTACCTCTCTCCACTTTATGGGCTCTACTTACTACAATCCGCATTGGTAATGTAGATTGTAGTGTGATATCACCGACTAAATTCGCATTGCGAATTCAGGCAATATCACAGGGATTTACTTGCTTGCGATAAAGCTCTGTCCCTGCGAATCCCCTTCGGAGCCTTATCACTGTATTTTCGCAAAAAATACCGTGATTAAGGGCCCGCGCATGCGCCGACCGATCGCCGCTGCTAACCCCCCTCCGGCACTAAGCCCCGCCCCCAGCACTAAGCCCCGCCCCGCGATCACGGACCCCCCGCGACCCCCTTCTCCCTTACTTACACTTACCTGCATTCTCCAGGCCTCCGGTGATGTTCTCCATTCCTCTGGTCAGGTGATCTCCCATACTGCACTGGGGCCTGATCACCTGATGACCGGGCCGCAGTGCACTGTGGGCGACCAGCTGACCGGAGGGAAGACATCACCAAAGGCCCGATCATCGGTCCCTGGAGTCAGGTAAGTAATTTTTTTTTTCACTATTTTTTTACAGTAATCAGCTTGCGATCTGTTTAGACCACACAGCTGATTACTGGGACCGACTCCCGGCTCTGCTCTCCCTGTTAGAGCAGGCCAGGAGTCCGGTAACCAGGGGAGACCCTGGATAACGCCACCTCCAGGTGGCGTTATTATCACAGGGCTTTCCCCGATATTTTTTTCACATTTAGTATTAGTAACTCTGGTCGGATCACATTTCCCATTACAGTTATGGGAAATGTGATCTGATTGCTAAAAATAAGTGATACTTAGGGGTTGGAGTAGAATTTTATGAATTCTACTCCAATTGCCCTGTAATAACTATAGGTGATACTAAAATAATGTGAAAAGGGTGTGAAAACACCCTTTTCACTTTATTTTAGTAAAAATAATGTTAATAGAGCCCTATGTCTCTCAACTTTATCTCGCTCCACTTTATCTCTCTCCACTTTATCTTTCTCCACTTTATGTCTCTTCACTTAATCTTTCTCCACTTTATATCTCTACACTTTATTTCTCTCTCCACTTTATCTATCTCCACTTTATCTATCTCCACTTTATCTCTCTCTGCTTTATCTCTCTCCACTTTATCTCTCTCTACTTTATCTCTCTCCACTCGATCTTTCTCTACTTTATCTCTCTCTACTTAATCTCTTTCTACTTTATCTCTCTCAACTTTATCTTTCTCCAGTGTATGGGCTCTATTTATCAACATTATTTTTACTAAAATAATGTGAAAAAGAGTGTTTTCACACCCTTTTCACATTATTTTAGTATCACCTATAGTTATTACAGGGCAATTGGAGTAGAATTTGTTAATACATATGCGATTAGTAAGGTTGCGGTGACTGGCGGAATGGTCAATGCAACTTTATACATCCCGGCCTATGTCTCTCCCCTTTATCTGTCTCAACTTTATCTCTCTCCACTTTATCTTTCTCCACTTTATCTCTCTCTGTTTTATGTCTCTCCACTTTATGTCTCTCCACTTTATATCTCTCCACTTTATCTCTTTCCACTTTATCTTTCTCCATTTTATCTCTCTCCACTTTATCTTTCTCCGCTCTATCTCTCTCCGCTTTATGTCTCTCCACTTTATGTCTCTCCACTTTATCTCTCTCCACTTTATGTCTCTCCACTTTATCTCTCTCCACTTTATGTCTCTCCACTTTATGTCTCTCCGCTTTATCTGTCTCCACTTTGTCTCTCTCCACTGTATCTTTCCCCACTTTGTCTCTACACTTTATGTCTCTACACTTTATCTGTCTCCACTTTATCTCTCTCCACTTTATCTTTCTCCACTTTATCTCTCTCTGCTTTATGTCTCTCCACTTTATGTCTCTCCACTTTATATCTCTCCACTTTATCTCTCTCCACTTTATCTCTTTCCACTTTATCTCTCTCCACTTTATCTTTCTCCGCTCTATCTCACTCCGCTTTATGTCTCTCCACTTTATGTCTCTCCACTTTATCTCTCTCCACTTTATGTCTCTCCACTTTATCTCTCTCCACTTTATGTCCCTCCACTTTATGTCTCTCCGCTTTATCTGTCTCCACTTTGTCTCTCTCCACTTTATCTTTCCCCACTTTGTCTCTACACTTCATGTCTCTACACTTTATCTGTCTCCACTTTATCTCTCTCCACTTTATCTATCTACATTTTATCTTTCTCCACTTTATCTCTCTCCACTTTATCTCTCTCCACTTTATCTTTCTCCACTTTATCTCTCTCCACTTTATCTCTTTCTACTTTCTTTCTCTACTTTATCTCTCTCCACTTTATCTCTCTCCGCTTTAACTCTTTCCGCTTTATCTCTCTCCACTTTATCTCTCTCCAATTTATCTTTCTCTATTTTATCTTTCTCTACTTTATTTCTCTCCACTTTATGTCTCTCCACTTTCTCTCTCTCCATTTTACCTTTCTCTATTTAATCTTTCTCCACTTTATGTCTCTCCACTTTATGTCTCTCCCCTTTATCTGTCTCCACTTTATCTTTCTCCACTTTATCTCTCTCCACTTTATCTTTCTCTATTTTATCTTTCTATATTTTATCTTTCTCTACTTTATCTCTCTTCACTTTATCTCTCTCCACTTTATCTCGCTCCACTTGATCTCTCTCTACTTTATCTCTCTCCACTTTATCTTTCTCTACTTTATCTCTCTCCACTTTATGTCTCTCCACTTTATCTCTCTCAACTTTATCTCTATCCGCTTTATCTCTCTCCACTTTATCTTTCTCCACTTTATCTATCTCTGCTTTATTTCTCTCCACTTTATGTCTCTCCACTTTATCTCTCTCCTCTTTATCTCTCTCCACTTTATCTATCTCCGCTTTATCTCTCTCCATTTTATGTCTCTCCACTTTATCTGTCTCCACTTTATATTTCTCCACTCTATCTCTCTCTCTCAACTTTATCTCTCTCCACCTTATCTCTCTCTCCTTTATCTCTCTCCGATTTATCTCTCTCCGCTTTATGTCTCTCCACTTTATCTATCTACACACTATGTCTCTGCACTTCATCTGTCTCCACTTTATCTTTCTCCACTTTATCTCTCTCCACTTTATTTATCTCCGCTTTGTTTCTCTCCACTTTATGTCTTTCCATTTTAGCTGTCTCCATTTTATCTCTCTCTTTTAACTTTATCTCTCTCCACTTTATCTCTCTCCGCTTTATGTCTCTCCACTTTATCTCTCTCCAATTTATCTCTCTCTACTTTACCTCTCTCCACTTTATCTCTCTGCACTTTATCTTTCTCCACTTTATCTCTCTCCACTTTATCTTTCTCTATTTTATCTTTCTCTACTTTATCTCTCTCCACTTTATGTCTTTCCACTTTCTCTCTCTCCACTTTATCTCTCTCCACTTTATCGTTCTCTACTTTATCTTTCTCTACTTTATCTCTCTACATTTTATTGCTCTCCACTTTATCTCTCTCCACTTTATGTATCTCCACTTTATCTGTCTGCACTGTATCTTTCTCCACTTTATCTCTCTCCACTTTATCTCTCTCTGCTTTACGTCTCTCCGCTTTATCTCTCTCTACTTTCTCTCCACTTTATGTCTCTCCATTTTATCCCTCTCCACTTTCTCTCTCCACTTTATATTTCTCCACTTTATCTTTCTCCACCTTCTCTCTCAACTTTATCTCTCTCCACTTTATCTTTCACCACTTTATCTCTCTCCACTTTATCTATCACCGCTTTACCTCTCTCCGCTTTGTGTCTCTCCGCTTTGTGTCTCTCCACTTTATCTGTCTCCACTTTATCTCTCTCCTCTTTATCTTTCTCCACTTTATCTCTCTCCACTTTATGTCTCTCCTCTTTATATGTCTCCACTTTATCTTTCTCCACTTTCTCTCTCTCCACTTTATCTCTCTCCACTTTATCTCTCTCCACTTTATCTGTCTCTACTTTATCTCTCTCCTCTTTATCTTTCTCCACTTTATCTCTCTCCACTTTATCTTTCTCCAATTTATCTCTCTCCACTTTATCTTTCTCTACTTTATCTCTCTTCACTTTATCTCTCTCCAATTTATCTGGCTCCACTTTATCTCTCTCTACTTTATCTCTCTCCACTTTATCTATCTCCAGTTTACCTTTCTCTACATCTCTCTACACTTTATGTCTCTCCACTTTATCTCTCTCCACTTTATGTCTCTCCACTTTATCTCTCTCCACTTTATCTCTCTCCGCTTTATCTCTCTCCACTTTATTTCTCTCCACTTTATCTCTCTCCAGTTTGTCTATCTCCGCTTTATCTCTCTTCACTTTATCTCTCTCCACTTTATCTGGCTCCACTTTATCTCTCTCTCTACTTTATCTCTCTCCACTTTATCTTTCTCTACTTTATCTATATCCAGTTTATCTATCTCTACTTTATCTCTCTCCAGTTTGTCTCTCCACTTTATCTCTCTCCACTTTATCTCTCTCCGCTTTATCTGTCTTCGCTTTATCTCTCTCCACTTTATGTCTCTCCACTTTATCTCACTCCACTTTATCTATCTCCGCTTTATCTCTCTCCAATTTATGTCTCTCCACTTTATCTTTCTCCACTTTATCTATCTCCGCTTTATCTCTCTCCAATTTATGTCTCTCCACTTTATCTTTCTCCACTCTATCTCTCTCTCTTAACTGTATCCATCTACTTTATCTCTCTCTGCTTTATGTCTCTCTGCCTTATCTCTCTCCGCTTTATGTCTTTCCACTTTATCTATCTCCACTTTATCTGACTCCACTTTATCTTTCACCACTCTATCTCTCTCTCTTAACTTTATCTCTCTCTACTTTACCTCTCTCCACTTTATGTCTCTCCACTTCATCTGTCTCCACTTTATCTCTGTCCACTTTATCTTTCTTCACTTTATCTCTCTCCACTTTACCTCGCTCCACTTTAGGTCTCTCCACTTTATCTCTCTCCACTTTGTCGCTCCACTTTATCTCTCTCTACTTTATCTTTCTTCACTATATCTTTCTCCACTTTATCTTTCTCCACTTTATCTCTCTCCACTTTATCTCTCTCCACTTTATCTTTCTCTATTTTATCTTTCTCTATTTTATCTTTCTCTACTTTATCTCTCTCCACTTTATCTCGCTCCACTTGATCTCTCTCTACTTTATCTCCCGTTTATTTTTCTCTACTTTATCTCTCTCCAATTTATGTCTCTCCACTTTATGTCTCTCCACTTTATCTCTCTCCGCTTTTTCTCTCTTCGCTTTATCTCTCCACTTTGTCTCTCCACTTTATCTCTATCCACTTTATCTCTCTCCACTTTATCTTTCTCCACTTTATCTATCTCTTCTTTATCTCTCTCCACTATATGTCTCTCCACTTTATATGTCTCCACTTTATCTCTCTCCACTTCATCTCTCTCCACTTTATCTATCTCCGCTTTATCTCTCACTATTTTAAGTCTCTCCACTTTATCTTTCTCCACTCTATCTTTCTCTCTTAACTTTATCTCTCTCCACTTTATCTCTCTCCGCTTTATGTCTCTCCACTTTATCTCTCCACTTTATCTCTCTCCAATTTACCTCTCTCTACTTTACCTCTCGCCACTTTATCTCTCTCCACTTTATGTCTCTCCACTTTATCTCTCTCCACTTGATCTCTCTCTACTTTATCTCTCTCCACTTTATCTTTCTCTATTTTATCTTTCTCCACTTTATCTATCTCTGCTTTATCTCTCTCCACTTTATGTCTCTCCTCTTTATCTCTCTCCACTTTATCTCTCTCCACTTTATCTCTATCCACTTTATCTCTCTCCACTTTATCTTTCTCCACTTTATCTATCTCTGCTTTATCTCTCTCCACTTTATGTCTCTCCTCTTTATCTATCTCCGCTTTATCTCTCTCCATTTTATGTCTCTCCACTTTGTCTGTCTCCACTTTATATTTCTCCACTCTATCTCTCTCTCTTAACTTTATCTCTCTCCACCTTATCTCTCTCCGCTTTATCTCTCTCCGAATTATCTCTCTCCGCTT
Organism: Taudactylus pleione; assembly: GCA_031769625.1. NCBI lineage: Eukaryota > Metazoa > Chordata > Amphibia > Anura > Myobatrachidae > Taudactylus > Taudactylus pleione. Next base: position 1,601,144 of record JAUIMM010002723.1, read on the forward strand.
TATGTCTCTGCACTTCATCTGTCTCCACTTTATCTGTCTCCACTTTATCTCTCTCCACTTTATCTTTCTCCACTTTATCTCTCTCCACTTTATCTATCTCCGCTTTGTTTCTCTCCACTTTATGTCTTTCCACTTTATCTCTCTCCACTTTATCTCTCTCTGCTTTACGTCTCTCCGCTTTATCTCTCTCTACTTTCTCTCCACTTTATGTCTCTCCATTTTATCCCTCTCCACTTTATCTCTCTTCACTTTATATTTCTCCACTTTATCTTTCTCCACCTTATCTCTCTCCACTTTATGTCTCTCCTCTTTATGTCTCTCCACTTTATCTTTCTCCACTTTCTCTCTCTCCACTTTACCTCTCTCCACTTTATCTCTCTCCACTTTATCTCTCTCCACTTTATCTATCTCCACTTTATCTGGCTCCACTTTATCTCTCTCTACTTTATCTGGCTCCACTTTATCTCTCTCCACTTTATCTCTCTCCTCTTTTTCTCTCCACTTTATCTCTCTCCACTTTATCTCTCTCTGCTTTATCTCTCTTCACTTTGTCTCTCCACTTTATCTTTCTCCACTTTATCTCTCTCCACTTTATCTTTCACTATTTTATCTTTCTATATTTTATATTTCTCTACTTTATCTCTCTCCACTTTATCTCGTTCCACTTGATCTCTCTCTACTTTATCTCTCTCCACTTTATCTTTCTCTACTTTATCTATCTCCAGTTTATTTTTCTCTACTTTATCTCTCTCCACTTTATGTCTCACCACTTTATCTCTCTCCACTTTACTTCTCTCCACTTTATCTCTCTCCACTTTATGCCTCTGCACTTTATCTCTCTCCACTTTATCTCTCTCCACTTTATCTTTCTTCACTTTATCTCTCTCCACTTTATCTATCTCCGCTTTGTTTCTCTCCACTTTATGTCTTTCCATTTTAGCTGTCTCCACTTTATCTCTCTCTTTTAACTTTATCTCTCTTCGCTTTATCTCTCTCCGCTTTATGTCTCTCCACTTTATCTCTCTCCACTTTATCTCTCTCTACTTTACCTCTCTCCACTTTATCTCTCTGCACTTTATCTTTCTCCACTTTATCTCTCTCCACTTTATCTTTCTCTATTTTATCTTTCTCTACTTTATCTCTCTCCACTTTGTCTTTCCACTTTCTCTCTCTCCACTTTATCTCTCTCCACTTTATCGTTCTCTACTTTATCTTTCTCTACTTTATCTCTCTCCATTTTATTGCTATCCACTTTATCACTCTCCACTTTATGTCACTCCACTTTATGTCTCTCCACTTTATCTTTCTCCACTTTATCTCTCTCCACTTTATCTATCTCCGCTTTGTTTCTCTCCACTTTATGTCTTTCCACTTTATCTCTCTCTGCTTTACGTCTCTCCGCTTTATCTCTCTCTACTTTCTCTCCACTTTATGTCTCTCCATTTTATCCCTCTCCACTTTATCTCTCTCCACTTTATATTTCTCCACTTTATCTTTCTCCACCTTATCTCTCTCCACTTTACCTCTCTCCACTTTATCTCTCTCCACTTTATCTCTCTCCACTTTATCTATCTCCACTTTATCTGGCTCCACTTTAACTCTCTCTACTTTATCTGGCTCCACTTTATCTCTCTCTACTTTATCTGGCTCCACTTTATCTATCTCCAGTTTACCTTTCTCTACATCTCTCTCCACTTTATGTCTCTCCACTTTATCTCTCTCCACTTTATCTCTCTCCACTTTATCTCTCTCCACTTTTTCTCTCCACTTTATCTCTCTCCACTTTATCTCTCTCCGCTTTATCTCTCTTCACTTTATGTCTCTCCACTTTATCTTTCTCCACTTTATCTCTCTCCACTTTATCTTTCACTATTTTATCTTTCTATATTTTATCTTTCTCTACTTTATCTCTCTCCACTTTATCTCGTTCCACTTGATCTCTCTCTACTTTATCTCTCTCCACTTTATCTTTCTCTACTTTATCTATCTCCAGTTTATTTTTCTCTACTTTATCTCTCTCCACTTTATGTCTCACCACTTTATCTCTCTCCACTTTACTTCTCTCCACTTTATTTCTGTGCACTTTATCTCTCTCCACTTTATCTCTCTCCACTTTATCTTTCTCCACTTTATCTCTCTCCACTTTATCTATCTCCGCTTTGTTTCTCTCCACTTTATGTCTTTCCATTTTAGCTGTCTCCACTTTATCTCTCTCTTTTAACTTTATCTCTCTTCGCTTTATCTCTCTCCGCTTTATGTCTCTCCACTTTATCTCTCTCCACTTTATCTCTCTCTACTTTACCTCTCTCCACTTTATCTCTCTGCACTTTATCTTTCTCCACTTTATCTCTCTCCACTTTATCTTTTTCTATTTTATCTTTCTCTACTTTATCTCTCTCCACTTTGTCTTTCCACTTTCTCTCTCTCCACTTTATATCTCTCCACTTTATCGTTCTCTACTTTATCTTTCTCTACTTTATCTCTCTCCATTTTATTGCTCTCCACTTTATCTCTCTCCACTTTATGTCACTCCACTTTATGTCTCTCCACTTTATCTTTCTCCACTTTATCTCTCTCCACTTTATCTATCTCCGCTTTGTTTCTCTCCACTTTATGTCTTTCCACTTTATCTCTCTCCACTTTATCTCTCTCTGCTTTACGTCTCTCCGCTTTATCTCTCTCTACTTTCTCTCCACTTTATGTCTCTCCATTTTATCCCTTTCCACTTTATATTTCTCCACTTTATCTTTCTCCACCTTATCTCTCTCCACTTTATCTCTCTCCACTTTGTCTCTCCTCTTTATGTCTCTCCACTTTATCTGTCTCCACTTTATCTGTCTCCACTTTATCTCTCTCCACTTTATCTTTCTCCACTTTATCTCTCTCCACTTTATGTCTCTCCTCTTTATGTCTCCACTTTATCTTTCTCCACTTTCTCTCTCTCCACTTTACCTCTCTCCACTTTATCTCTCTCCACTTTATCTCTCTCCACTTTATCTATCTCCACTTTATCTGGCTCCACTTTATCTCTCTCTACTTTATCTGGCTCCACTTTATCTATCTCCAGTTTACCTTTCTCTACATCTCTCTCCACTTTATGTCTCTCCACTTTATGTCTCTCCACTTTATCTCTCTCCACTTTATCTCTCTCCACTTTATCTCTCTCCACTTTATGTCTCTCCACTTTATCTCTCTCCACTTTATCTTTCTCTATTTTATCTTTCTATATTTTATCTTTCTCTACTTTATCTCTCTCCACTTTATCTCTCTTCGCTTTATCTCTCTCCACTTTATGTCTCTCCACTTTATCTCTATCCGCTTTATCTCTCTCCACTTTATCTTTCTCCACTTTATTTCTCTCCGCTTTATCTCTCTCCACTTTATGTCTCTCCACTTTATCTCTCTCCACTTTATCTCTCTCCACTTTGTCGCTCCACTTTCTCTCTCTCTACTTTATCTCTCTCCACTTTATCTTTCTCCACTTTATCTCTCTCCACTTTATCTTTCTCTGTTTTATCTTTCTCTATTTTATCTCTCTCCACTTTATGTCGCTCCACTTTATCTCTCTATACTTTATCTCTCTCCACTTTATCTTTCTCTACTTTGTCTATCTTCAGTTTATCTTTCTCTACTTTATGTCTCTCCACTTTATGTCTCTCCACTTTATCTCTCTCTGCTTTATCTCTCTCCACTTTATGTCTCTCCACTTTATGTCTCTCCACTTTATCTCTATCCGCTTTATCTCTCTCCACTTTATCTTTCTCCACTTTATCTATCTCTGCTTTATCTCTCTCCACTATTTGTCTCTCCACTATATCTGTCTCCACTTCATCTCTCTCCACTTTATCTATCTCCGCTTTATCTCTCTCCATTTTATGTCTCTCCACTTTATCTTTCTCCACTCTATCTTTCTCTCTTAACTTTATCTCTCTCCACTTTATCTCTCTCCGCTTTATCTCTCTCCGCTTTATGTCTCTCCACTTTATCTCTCTCCACTTTACCTCTCTCTACTTTACCTCTCTCCACTTTATCTCTCTCCACTTTATGTCTCTCCACTTTATCTCTCTCCACTTTATCTTTCTCTACTTTATCTCTCTCCACTTTATCTCTCTCCACTTTATCTTTCTCTATTTTATCTTTCTCTATTTTATCTCTCTCCACTTTATGTCTCTCCACTTTATCTCTATCCACTTTATCTTTCTCTATTTTATCTTCCTCTACTTTATCTCTCTCCACTTTAACTCTCTCCACTTTATGTCTCTCCAGTTTATCTCTCTCCACCTTATCTGTCTCCACTTTATCTCTCTCCTCGTTATCTTTCTCCACTTTATCTCTCTCCACTTTATCTCTCTCCACTTTATCTTTCTCTATTTTATCTTTCTCTATTTTATCTCTCTCCACTTAATCTCGCTCCACTTTATCTCTCTATACTTTATCTTTCTCCACTTTATCTTTCTCTACTTTATCTATCTTCAGTTTATCTTTCTCTACTTTATCTCTCTCCACTTTATCTCTCTCCGCTTTATTTCTCTACATTTTATCTCTCTCCACTTTATGTCTCTCCACTTTATCTCTATCCGCTTTATCTCTCTCCACTTTATCTCTCTCCACTTTATTTATCTCCGCTTTATCTCTCTCCATTTTATGTCTCTCCACTTTATCTGTCTCCACTTTATCTTTCTCCACTCTATCTTTCTCTCTTAACTTTATCTCTGTCCACTTTATCTCTCTCCTCTTTATCTCTCTCCACTTTACCTCTCTCTACTTTACCTCTCTCCACTTTTTCTCTCTCCACTTTATGTCTCTCCACTTTATCTCTCTCCACTTTATCTTTCTCTATTTTATCTTTCTCTACTTTATCTCTCTCCACTTTAACTCTCTCCACTTTATGTCTCTCCACTTTATGTCTCTCCAGTTTATCTCTCTCCAGTTTATCTTTTTCTACTTTATCTCTCTCCACTTTATCTCTCTCCACTTTATGTCTCTCTACTTTATCTCTCTCCAAGCTTTGATAAATAAATATCCCACCTGGTTTTAAATATGGTGATTAAAGTGTGAGTGCGTGCGACACAACCGTTACAGATATTTTATTTTTACTCATAGTAGAAATAAATGGCTGGAATTGTTACTGACACATTACTACACATTACTACTCTGTATAACCATCTCTTAAAAAAACAAAAACATCAGATCTGCAGACAGTCCCATATACAGTCTCAGTCATTGGGGCTAATGCATGCTAGCATAACAATGGAACAACAGGTCCAGGCCACTACATAAAAATAGGCCCATCATCATGACAGCATGGTGATGACCAGCCTCCCAGCTGCCATAAATCATACGTATTAAAATTGTGTTTCTATCTGGGGCTGTTCTAGAGAGGAGGGGGCAGTCTCTTCTGCAGTCTCTGACACGGGCCCCCTCCTCTCCGCGCCGGAGTTATAGATTCTGGGCATTAGAGTGTGCCTAGAGTCTATAGTGTATGAACAGGTCACTGGGAAAATGGCGCAGCGGCCATTTTCCCTGTACTGCGCATGCCCAAACGATGGGAAAATGGCCGCCGCGGCCATTATCCAATCTATTTACAGCGTCGGACCACCGCGCCGACATGGGACTCCGGAGAGGTAAGTAATATTATGGGTGCAGGGTGTGCAGTGCGGGGCCCCCCTGGACCCAGGGGCCCGTGTTCCCCGCACACCCTGCACCCATTATAGATACGCCCCTGATTCTATTTAATAGGCCCTTTATAGTATTGACAATTGATGGCTGTTGGTTTTCCACAATCAGGAATTAACCATCAATGGTGAGCAATTGATGGCCAGCATATGCCAGTGGTTCTCAGGACCCCAAACAGGTCACGTTTTCCAGGTCACCCAGCAGGTGCACAGGTGTATTCATTATTCACTGGCATAGTGGACCAGCAGTCGCCATTGGGGGACAGCCAACTATGTTAAACCATTGGTGGCCTCCCATTAATGGTAAAAACACTCACCATCGCCAACAGTCCGTTAATGGGTGCTAACCATCGATGGTTGATGGCCACTTCTAGCCCTTTATCGGAGGAGTGGGTGATCTCCTGCATTCTGTCCATTTTCTAGTTAGGTTGGCTGGATGGGGAGATAATACCAGGAATCATGGCTCCGTAGGGAGGGAACGGGGCTAGAATGAAGCGAATCCTGTCATTTCAGCCACTCCGGGATGAACTGTGGACCTGATTCAGACCTGCTCGCTAGCAAGCAGCCTCTCGCTGCAGCCGATGTTCGCTAATGTGCGCATAGTTTGCAGTGTGCGTGCGCAAACTAGTACGAGCCATCAGAATGTGCTCGCTCGCCCAGCAAAGACAGCCCAGTGGAATGAGTGACAGGAGAGGCCGTTTGTGGGTGGTAACAAGGGCAGGCCAGTAGTAACGGGGGAGTGGAGTTGCGGACGCAGGCGTGCCAGAGTGTTTCAACGCCGTTTCTGGGGCATGCAAAATTAATAGGCAGCGTCATAGTACACGTCACCTGGTTGAATAATACACTGAAGTGATCGCAGTGCTTGCGGTAGTGTATAGTCAACCTACGTTGGAGGGTCTGGTTACTGCGCGCCAGTCTGCATCTATTTGCAACTCAGACTTGTCTAGTCTCCCGGAACGGCTGGGAGGCTTCTGAACCTTGGGTGGCAATCCTGGCCACCTCAAGGAGTAATATAGTCTCCCAGTGGTGCCGGCATCTGCATGGCGGCCGATGATGCGCTGTGCCGGGAATCTCGGAGGAGGCAGCCAGAAGGTCGGCAAGTGTGTTGCAACTGGGCAAACACACCCTTACTGCATTAACACACCCTTACTGCATTAAGCCTATGTTAGAGAGCGTCTTCCCCTCCCCCCCACCGCTCTAAGTGCAATCAGACGTTAGCGTCAGAATCAAGCGGCAAATCTGCTCAACCCTCTCTTTCCACTTGCTGAGAGCGTGAGACCCCGACTTATTCTCAGTGTCAGTAAACGTGTAACGCAAGACTGTGATCTGGACAGGACACATATACATTGGTGAGTCACTAAGGACTGTGATCTGGACAGGACACATATACATTGGTGACATTGGTGAGTCACTAAGGACTGTGATCTGGACAGGACACATATACATTGGTAACATTGGTGAGTCACTAAGGAGTGTGATCTGGACAGGACACATATACATTGGTGACATTGGTGAGTCACTAAGGACTGTGATCTGGACAGGACACATATACTTTGGTGAGTCACTAAGGACTGTGATCTGGACAGAACACATATACATTGGTGAGTCACTAAGGACTGTGATCTGGACAGGACACATATACATTGGTGACATTGGTGAGTCACTAAGGACTGTGATCTGGACAGGACACATATACATTGCTGACATTGGTGAGTCACTAAGGACTGTGATCTGGACTGGACACATATACATTGAAGACATTGGTGAGTCACTAAGGAGTGTGATCTGGACAGGACACATATACATTGTTGACATTGGTGAGTCACTAAGGAGTGTGAACTGGACAGGACACATATACATTGCTGACATTGGTGAGTCCCTAAGGAGTGTGATCTGGACAGGACACATATACATTGGTGACATTGGTGAGTCACAAAGGACTGTGATCTGGACAGGACACATATACATTGCTGACATTGGTGAGTCACTAAGGAGTGTGATCTGGACAGGACACATATAAATTGGTGACAATATTGAGTCACTAAGGAGTGTGATCTGGACAGGACACAAATACATTGTTGACAATGTTGAGTCACTAAAGAGTGTGATCTGGATAGGGCACATATACATTGCTGACATTGGTGAGTCACTAAGGACTGTGATCTGTAGAGGACACATATACATTGGTGACATTGGGGAGTCACTAAGGAATGTGATCTGGACAGGACACATATACATTGCTGACATTGGTGAGTCACTAAGGAGTGTGATCTGGACAGGACACAAATACATTGGTGACAATGTTGAGTCACTAAAGAGTGTGATCTGGACAGGACACATATACATTGGTGAGTCACTAAGGACTGTGATCTGGACAGGACACATATACATTGCTGATATTGATGAGTCACTAAGGAGTGTGACCTGGACAGGACACTTTTACATTGGTGAGTCACTAAGGACTGTGATCTGGACAGGACACATATACACTGCTGACATTGGTGAGTCACTAAGGAGTGTGATCTGGACAGGACACATATACATTGCTGACATTGGTGAGTCACTAAGGAGTGTGATCTGGACAGGAGACATATCCATTGCTGACATTGGTGAGTCACTAAGGATTGTGAACTGGACAGGATACATATACATTGCTGACATTGGTCAGTCACTAAGGAGTGTGATCTGGAGAGGACACATATACATTGGTGACATTGGTGAGTCACTAAGGACTGTGATCTGGAGGACACATATACATTGCTGACATTGGTGAGTCACTAAGGACTGTGATCTGGAGAGGACACATATACATTGGTGACATTGGGGAGTCACTAAGGAGTGTGATCTGGAGAGGACACATATACATTGCTGACATTGGTGAGTCACTAAGGACTGTGATCTGGACAGGACACATATACATTGCTGACATTGGTGAGTCACTAAGGAGTGTGATCTGGACTGGACACATATACATTGGTGACATTGGTGAGTCACTAAGGAGTGTGACCTGGACAGGACACTTTTACATTGGTGAGTCACTAAGGACTGTGATCTGGACAGGACACATATACACTGCTGACATTGGTGAGTCACTAAGGAGTGTGATCTGGACAGGACACATATACATTGCTGACATTGGTGAGTCACTAAGGAGTGTGATCTGGACAGGACACATATACATTGCTGACATTGGTGAGTCACTAAGGATTGTGAACTGGACAGGATACATATACATTGGTGAGTCACTAACGACTGTGATCTGGACAGGACACATATACATTGCTGACATTGGTGAGTCACTAAGGAGTGTGATCTGGAGAGGACACATATACATTGGTGACATTGGTGAGTCACTAAGGACTGTGATCTGGAGGACACATATACATTGCTGACATTGGTGAGTCACTAAGGACTGTGATCTGGAGAGGACACATATACATTGGTGACATTGGGGAGTCACTAAGGAGTGTGAACTGGACAGGACACATATACATTGCTGACATTGGTGAGTCCCTAAGGAGTGTGATCTGGACTGGACACATATACATTGGTGACATTGGTGAGTCACAAAGGACTGTGATCTGGACAGGACACATATACATTGCTGACATTGGTGAGTCACTAAGGAGTGTGATCTGGACAGGACACAAATACATTGGTGACAATGTTGAGTCACTAAAGAGTGTGATCTGGATAGGGCACATATACATTGCTGACATTGGTGAGTCACTAAGGACTGATCTGTACAGGACACATATACATTGGTGACATTGGGGTGTCACTAAGGACTGTGATCTGTACAGGACACATATACATTGGTGACATTGGGGTGTCACTAAGGACTGTGATCTGGACAGGACACATATACATTGGTGACATTGGGGAGTCACTAAGGAGTGTGATCTGGAGAGGACACATATACATTGCTGACATTGGTGAGTCACTAAGGACTGTGATCTGGACAGGACACATATACATTGCTGACATTGGTGAGTCACTAAGGAGTGTGAACTGGACAGGACACATATACATTGCTGACATTGGTGAGTCCCTAAGGAGTGTGACCTGGACAGGACACTTTTACATTGGTGAGTCACTAAGGACTGTGATCTGGACAGGACACATATACACTGCTGACATTGGTGAGTCACTAAGGAGTGTGATCTGGACAGGACACATATACATTGCTGACATTGGTGAGTCACTAAGGAGTGTGATCTGGACAGGACACATATACATTGCTTACATTGGTGAGTCACTAACGACTGTGATCTGGAGAGGACACATATACATTGGTGACATTGGTGAGTCCCTAAGGAGTGTGAACTGGACAGGACACATATACATTGCTGACATTGGTGAGTCCCTAAGGAGTGTGATCTGGACTGGACACATATACATTGGTGACATTGGTGAGTCACTAAGGAGTGTGATCTGGACAGGACACAAATACATTGGTGACATTGGTGAGTCACTAAGGAGTGTGATCTGGACAGGACACAAATACATTGGTGACATTGGGGTGTCACTAAGGACTGTGATCTGGACAGGACACATATACATTGGTGATATTGGTGAGTCACTAAGGACTGTGATCTGGACAGGACACATATACATTGGTGATATTGGTGAGTCACTAAGGACTGTGATCTGTACAGGACACATATACATTGGTGATATTGGTGAGTCCCTAAGGACTGTGATCTGTACAGGACACATATACATTGGTGATATTGGTGAGTCACTAAGGACTGTGATCTGTACAGGACACATATACATTGGTGATATTGGTGAGTCCCTAAGGACTGTGATCTGTACAGGACACATATACATTGGTGATATTGGTGAGTCCCTAAGGACTGTGATCTGTACAGGACACATATACATTGGTGACATTGGTGAGTCACTAAGGACTGTGATCTGGACAGGACACATATACATTGGTGATATTGGTGAGTCACTAAGGACTGTGATCTGTACAGGACACATATACATTGGTGATATTGGTGAGTCACTAAGGACTGTGATCTGGACAGGACACATATACATTGGTGATATTGGTGAGTCCCTAAGGACTGTGATCTGGACAGGACACATATACATTGGTGATATTGGTGAGTCCCTAAGGAGTGTGATCTGGACAGGACACATATACATTGGTGATATTGGTGAGTCACTAAGGACTGTGATCTGGACAGGACACATATACATTGGTGATATTGGTGAGTCCCTAAGGACTGTGATCTGTACAGGACACATATACATTGGTGATATTGGTGAGTCCCTAAGGACTGTGATCTGTACAGGACACATATACATTGGTGACATTGGTGAGTCACTAAGGACTGTGATCTGGACAGGACACATATACATTGGTGATATTGGTGAGTCACTAAGGACTGTGATCTGTACAGGACACATATACATTGGTGATATTGGTGAGTCACTAAGGACTGTGATCTGGACAGGACACATATACATTGGTGATATTGGTGAGTCCCTAAGGACTGTGATCTGGACAGGACACATATACATTGGTGATATTGGTGAGTCCCTAAGGAGTGTGATCTGGACAGGACACATATACATTGGTGATATTGGTGAGTCCCTAAGGACTGTGATCTGGACAGGACACATATACATTGGTGATATTGGTGAGTCCCTAAGGACTGTGATCTGGACAGGACACATATACATTGGTGACATTGGTGAGTCACTAAGGACTGTGATCTGGACAGGACACATATACATTGGTGACATTGGTGAGTCACTAAGGACTGTGATCTGGACAGGACACATATACATTGGTGACATTGGTGAGTCACTAAGGACTGTGATCTGGACAGGACACATATACATTGGTGATATTGGTGAGTCACTAAGGACTGTGATCTGGACAGGACACATATACATTGGTGACATTGGTGAGTCACTAAGGAATGTGATCTGGACAGGACACATATACATTGGTGATATTGGTGAGTCCCTAAGGAGTGTGATCTGGACAGGACACATATACATTGGATTGGTGAGTCACTAAGGAGTGTGATCTGTACAGGACACATATACATTGGTGACATTGGTGAGTCACTAAGGACTGTGATCTGGACAGGACACATATACATTGGATTGGTGAGTCACTAAGGACTGTGATCTGGACAGGACACATATACATTGCTGACATTGGGGTGTCACTAAGGAGTGTGATGTGGACAGGACACATATACATTGGTGACATTGGTGAGTCACTAAGGACTGTGATCTGGACAGGACACATATACATTGGTGACATTGGTGAGTCACTAAGGACTGTGATCTGGACAGGACACATATACATTGGTGATATTGGTGAGTCACTAAGGACTGTGATCTGGACAGGACACATATACATTGGTGATATTGGTGAGTCACTAAGGAGTGTGATCTGGACAGGACACATATACATTGGATTGGTGATATTGGTGAGTCACTAAGGACTGTGATCTGGACAGGACACATATACATTGGTGATATTGGTGAGTCACTAAGGAGTGTGATCTGGACAGGACACATATACATTGGTGATATTGGTGAGTCACTAAGGAGTGTGATCTGTACAGGACACAAATACATTGGATTGGTGATATTGGTGAGTCACTAAGGACTGTGATCTGGACAGGACACATATACATTGGTGATATTGGTGAGTCACTAAGGAGTGTGATCTGGACAGGACACATATACATTGGTGACATTGGTGAGTCACTAAGGAGTGTGAACTGGACAGGACACATATACATTGGATTGGTGAGTCACTAAGGACTGTGATCTGGACAGGACACATATACATTGGTGACATTGGTGAGTCCCTAAGGACTGTGATCTGGACAGGACACATATACATTGGTGACATTGGTGAGTCACTAAGGACTGTGATCTGGACAGGACACATATACATTGGTGACATTGGTGAGTCACTAAGGACTGTGATCTGGACAGGACACATATACATTGGTGATATTGGTGAGTCACTAAGGACTGTGATCTGGACAGGACACATATACATTGGTGACATTGGTGAGTCACTAAGGAATGTGATCTGGACAGGACACATATACATTGGTGATATTGGTGAGTCCCTAAGGAGTGTGATCTGGACAGGACACATATACATTGGATTGGTGAGTCACTAAGGAGTGTGATCTGTACAGGACACATATACATTGGTGACATTGGTGAGTCACTAAGGACTGTGATCTGGACAGGACACATATACATTGGATTGGTGAGTCACTAAGGACTGTGATCTGGACAGGACACATATACATTGCTGACATTGGGGTGTCACTAAGGAGTGTGATGTGGACAGGACACATATACATTGGTGACATTGGTGAGTCACTAAGGACTGTGATCTGGACAGGACACATATACATTGGTGACATTGGTGAGTCACTAAGGACTGTGATCTGGACAGGACACATATACATTGGTGATATTGGTGAGTCACTAAGGACTGTGATCTGGACAGGACACATATACATTGGTGATATTGGTGAGTCACTAAGGAGTGTGATCTGGACAGGACACATATACATTGGATTGGTGATATTGGTGAGTCACTAAGGACTGTGATCTGGACAGGACACATATACATTGGTGATATTGGTGAGTCACTAAGGAGTGTGATCTGGACAGGACACATATACATTGGTGATATTGGTGAGTCACTAAGGAGTGTGATCTGTACAGGACACATATACATTGGTGATATTGGTGAGTCACTAAGGAGTGTGATCTGTACAGGACACAAATACATTGGATTGGTGATATTGGTGAGTCACTAAGGACTGTGATCTGGACAGGACACATATACATTGGTGATATTGGTGAGTCACTAAGGAGTGTGATCTGGACAGGACACATATACATTGGTGATATTGGTGAGTCACTAAGGAGTGTGATCTGGACAGGACACATATACATTGGTGATATTGGTGAGTCACTAAGGAGTGTGATCTGTACAGGACACAAATACATTGGATTGGTGATATTGGTGAGTCACTAAGGACTGTGATCTGGACAGGACACATATACATTGGTGATATTGGTGAGTCACTAAGGAGTGTGATCTGGACAGGACACATATACATTGGTGACATTGGTGAGTCACTAAGGAGTGTGAACTGGACAGGACACATATACATTGGATTGGTGAGTCACTAAGGACTGTGATCTGGCCAGGACACATATATATTGGTGACATTGGTGAGTCCCTAAGGACTGTGATCTGGACAGGACACATATACATTGGTGACATTGGTGAGTCACTAAGGACTGTGATCTGGACAGGACACATATACATTGCTGACATTGGGGTGTCACTAAGGACTGTGATCTGGAGAGGACACATATACATTGGTGACATTGGTGAGTCACTAAGGAGTGTGAACTGGACAGGACACATATACATTGGTGACATTGGTGAGTCACTGAGGACTGTGATCTGGACAGGACACATATACATTGGTGATATTGGTGACATTGGTGAGTCACTAAGGACTGTGATCTGGACAGGACACATATACATTGGATTGGTGAGTCACTAAGGACTGTGATCTGGACAGGACACATATACATTGGTGACATTGGTGAGTCACTAAGGAGTGTGATCTGGACAGGACACATATACATTGGTGATATTGGTGAGTCACTAAGGAGTGTGATCTGGACAGGACACATATACATTGGTGACATTGGTGAGTCACTAAGGAGTGTGAACTGGACAGGACACATATACATTGGATTGGTGAGTCACTAAGGACTGTGATCTGGCCAGGACACATATATATTGGTGACATTGGTGAGTCCCTAAGGACTGTGATCTGGACAGGACACATATACATTGGTGACATTGGTGAGTCACTAAGGACTGTGATCTGGACAGGACACATATACATTGCTGACATTGGGGTGTCACTAAGGACTGTGATCTGGAGAGGACACATATACATTGGTGACATTGGTGAGTCACTAAGGAGTGTGAACTGGACAGGACACATATACATTGGTGACATTGGTGAGTCACTGAGGACTGTGATCTGGACAGGACACATATACATTGGTGATATTGGTGACATTGGTGAGTCACTAAGGACTGTGATCTGGACAGGACACATATACATTGGATTGGTGAGTCACTAAGGACTGTGATCTGGACAGGACACATATACATTGGTGACATTGGTGAGTCACTAAGGAGTGTGATCTGGACAGGACACATATACATTGGTGATATTGGTGAGTCACTAAGGAGTGTGATCTGGACAGGACACATATACATTGGTGACATTGGTGAGTCACTAAGGAGTGTGAACTGGACAGGACACATATACATTGGATTGGTGAGTCACTAAGGACTGTGATCTGGCCAGGACACATATATATTGGTGACATTGGTGAGTCCCTAAGGACTGTGATCTGGACAGGACACATATACATTGGTGACATTGGTGAGTCACTAAGGACTGTGATCTGGACAGGACACATATACATTGCTGACATTGGGGTGTCACTAAGGACTGTGATCTGGAGAGGACACATATACATTGGTGACATTGGTGAGTCACTAAGGACTGTGATCTGGACAGGACACATATACATTGCTGACATTGGGGTGTCACTAAGGACTGTGATCTGGAGAGGACACATATACATTGGTGACATTGGTGAGTCACTAAGGAGTGTGAACTGGACAGGACACATATACATTGGTGACATTGGTGAGTCACTGAGGACTGTGATCTGGACAGGACACATATACATTGGTGATATTGGTGACATTGGTGAGTCACTAAGGACTGTGATCTGGACAGGACACATATACATTGGATTGGTGAGTCACTAAGGACTGTGATCTGGACAGGACACATATACATTGGTGACATTGGTGAGTCACTAAGGAGTGTGATCTGGACAGGACACATATACATTGGTGATATTGGTGAGTCACTAAGGAGTGTGATCTGGACAGGACACATATACATTGGTGACATTGGTGAGTCACTAAGGAGTGTGAACTGGACAGGACACATATACATTGGATTGGTGAGTCACTAAGGACTGTGATCTGGACAGGACACATATACATTGGTGACATTGGTGAGTCACTAAGGACTGTGATCTGGACAGGACACATATACATTGCTGACATTGGGGTGTCACTAAGGACTGTGATCTGGACAGGACACATATACATTGGTGACATTGGTGAGTCACTAAGGACTGTGATCTGGACAGGACACATATACATTGGTGACATTGGTGAGTCACTGAGGACTGTGAACTGGACAGGACACATATACATTGGTGACATTGGTGAGTCACTAAGGACTGTGATGTGGACAGGACACATATACATTGCTGACATTGGGGTGTCACTAAGGACTGTGATCTGGACAGGACACATATACATTGGTGACATTGGTGAGTCACTAAGGACTGTGATCTGGACAGGACACATATATATTGGTGACATTGGTGAGTCCCTAAGGACTGTGATCTGGACAGGACACATATACATTGGTGACATTGGTGAGTCACTAAGGACTGTGATCTGGACAGGACACATATACATTGGTGACATTGGTGAGTCACTGAGGACTGTGAACTGGACAGGACACATATACATTGGTGACATTGGTGAGTCACTAAGGACTGTGATCTGGACAGGACACATATACATTGCTGACATTGGGGTGTCACTAAGGACTGTGATCTGGACAGGACACATATACATTGGATTGGTGAGTGCTGTCTCTGCAGCCCAATGACCATTTGTCGCTTGTAAATAAAGTTCAATGCAAGTTTCAAGGTCAAAACCACGTGGTTGCGCCGTTGCTCGGAGGTAACCTTGGCGACCAGAGCGAGAAGCCTGGGCTCTCTCGCCCTCTCGCGAGTCTTGGGCTCCACCCAGCGCGGCGCACCTTATGATCTCGCGAGACTTGGCGCTGCAGCTTCCCCCGGCCTCTGCTCCTGCTGCTGCTCTAGGTGAAGATGTCGGAGTCCGAGCCCGGCAGGAAGTGGGACCGGTGCCTGGCAGATGCCACCGTCAAATTCGGTAACGTCCAGCAGAGCTTCCCCTGAGTACTGGGTGTCACGTGTCTGTCATGTGACCCTGTGCCCATTGCACAGCATGACCTCTCACTGGTACACATGTAACATGTCACATGTATGTAGTGCAACATGACCAACATGTAGTGTATGTAGTGCAACTGGTACACATGCATGTCGTGCAACATGACCTCTCACTGGTACACATGTAACATGTCACATGTATGTATGTAGCATTGCACCTGGCTGGCTGACCTCTGTCTTGCCTCATTGTAATTGACCCATAGCCCCTCCCCTGCCCCACACCCGCCCACTGAAATGTCTATATTATATAATGTGCTGTTCAGTGCAACTCTGCACAATGAGCTTTTCCTATGGAAGTCGCTCTTTAACACCGTCCTCCCTGGGTCCCATGGCGTAGAGCGCTTCCCCGTGAAGCCAGTTGTGCATGTGACCCCACAATAGGGCATTGGCGCAACCGTCTTCGTCTAGGTACACACTTGTCTTACAGGGGTCTTCAACCTTGGCCCTCCAGCTGCTGTGGAACTACACATCCCAGCATGCACTGCCATAGTTTTAGCTTGCTGTTATATAAAATTGGGGGCAGTGCATGCTGGGATGTGTAGTTCTACAGCAGCTGGAGGGCCAAGGTTGAAGACCCCTTGATATAGCGTTCCTTTGGACAACGAGCAATATATCATCAGTACATCGGTGGGTGTGTGCACCTGATGTGTCTGTGAGCGATGCCATTCACATACACGTCAGGTTGGCCCTGCAGCACAGTCGATACCGATATATCATCCAGATATATTTGCACCTCTGGCTGTGTGTGGGGGGTGACCCGCTGACCGGCCGTACACTGGCTGCAGGACCCAATGACACTGAGCCATCACAGTTGTGATGTCTGGCCAGACATACCGAGTGGCTGATATATAGCTTACCAAATCAGCCACTGCGTCCCTCCGCTCCAGTGTGTACCCAGCATTACACTTCGGTGTGGATTACAGAGTAACTTGCAGCTTGGCAGAATTGCGTAGGGATGACCATCAGTGGTCTGACACTGACCGTAATTAGTTTTACCATAATTTTATGTTCGCATTGGCTGCGGAGATGCGGTATCGGACAGCCGGCCTGGACTGCGCTTGCGCGATCAGGAGCCACCAATGATGCCTGCCTACTGTTATAAATTACAGATGGCCATCTACCCTGCTTTACAGAAATGTTCTGTGTGGGTTTGAAGAGTACCCAGGAGCAGGATCATGATGTCACTGCAGCTCAAATAACTGCATTCTCACTCAAATAACTGCATTTTAACTTTTTTAACCTGTTAGATCTTATTAGTGCACTTGTAAAATGTGGTTATGGGGAAGTGGGATGTCAGGGTAACACTGAAGTTAAATCACTGTACTTTGTGTTTTATGTCTGAATATTGCCACGTTTTTTTTATTAGTAGTCCTGTAAATTATGATGCTGTAAGTTTTAGGTGTCCCTTCTCCCTTGTAGACCGTTCTACAAATACAGGTAATAATTTTGTGCCTATACATTTGCGATGTGGTCATGATGTACGATTTCCCCTGAACTCTCCCCCGGCAGTTCCCCGGCAGTCCTACACACGATTTGTAGTGTTCCCTCTAGCTCCGGCGGCAGGCAGGGCGCCGGAGCTAGAGAGGACAATCTTGTGCGCGCGCCCGAAAAGGGGGCGTGGTTATGAAAAGGGGGCGTGTCTATAAGACGCGTCCCCTTTTCGTCATACTTGGGGGCGTGCCTGGCGCTTACGGACATGCCGGGCAGCCCCCAAGCGCTGTAGAAAGGGAGAATAGATGCCGGGCGCATGCGCCCGGCGTCTATTCTCCGGCGGTGACCGGGTCACCGCATGTTTGTCCACCCGCGGGACACTGCGTCCCGCGGGTGAGAACGGCTCCCGCAGGCTGTTAGGGCAGGGCGCTTTTTGCCCTCCAGAAGGAGGGCAGGGCGCCGCGCCCCACTAAAACAGCCTAGCGGGAACACTATATTTGGAGTAAAAAATATCCAATCTGACTTGAGATCTATCATGCATCCAGTGCATTGTCTCCCAGATTGGCAGATCTGAAGATGCGATGTGCGACCAGCGGGGACGCGCATCGTGATCGTGAGTGGGGGCTCACGATTTGACCATTTTTTACACGATCTGTCGTTCCAATGTGTCGGAATCGGCCAGATCGTGTATAAATCTCCATGTGTGTAGGCACCTTAACTCTATAGCTGTTTTAGATGATAGTGCATTGAGAACTGGAGTTCCAATACCTCCTTATGTTTCCTGGCAGCATGTAATTGCGACGATCGGAAGGTCTGGTACAGTAATGCGAAGCAAAACTATGTGTGCCAGGATTTGGGGGGAGATGAGAGGCCTCAGATGGTGATGCGCAATTGATGAAAAATGTGGCTGATGTATCGTGCAAAAGATTGTATAGTCCCCAGTTTCTGAGAAGCTCTATGTGTACATACCTGCGCACTGTCCTGCTTTCAGGGCACTGCGCCTTCTGGCTGGCAGTTGAGAGGGTATACAGTCGAGAAGCCGGCGGACCTAATCCCGACAGCCGGCTCCCCGACTGCTTTATCCCAGCGAGAGTTAAATGACAGGTGTCTAAATCTAGACTCCTATCATTTTACCGACACATGAGACCGGCGCCCAGCATCCCGATTGAAGTGATGCCGAGCGTGGACAGCCGCGGGGGGAGGGAGGGTTAGGTTTAGGGCTCCTGGGGGGGACTTGGGGTTAGGCTCCCCCCCCGGGAGGTTAGGGTCAGGCTAGGGGGAGGGAGGGTTAGGGTTAGGCACCCCCCCGGGGGACTTAGGTTTAGGTGGCGGGGAAGGGGGGAGTTAGGTTTAGGCACTTAGAGGGGGGATTAGGGTTAGGCACTGGGGGGGAAGGTTAGGGTTAGGTACCCCTAAGGAGGGTTAGGGTTAGGGGAGGGAATTAGGTTAGTGAATACTTACCTTAGGGACGATCGGGATTTTCACCCATGTCGGGCAGCCGCTGTTGGGATTCCAACCACCGGACTTGCGTCTGGCGGTAAATCATACCGATTCCGTTGAGAGGTACAGCACAGATTGTTCTTGGGAAGTGTGTGTGTGTGTGTGTGTGTGTTGGGGGAATCAGCCGACCCTGCATCTCAGAAGCACTGGTGATGCTGTTTGGAGGTTTGAGGCCATATATTTTTTTTTACATATTTTAATATATATCAACGATGAAGTATTACTGAGCTGAATAATATATTTGAAAAAGAGGTGGGCTATTAGCATTCCTACAGCTGTTGTTGAACTACAAATCCCAGCATGCCTTGCAATTTTAGCATGGCTATATAGCAAAACTGTCAGGGCATGCTGGGATGTGTAGTTCTACAAAAGCTGGGGGACCACTTATTGCCCACCCCGAAGTTATACTGTAACATCAGCCACAAAGGTTAATTTGCAAAGTCGTGACCTGTGGGCTGGCAATGTTTCTTCATGCCCGAAAGATCGTTTCAAATGCGAAGCCTGACCGGGGCCTGTGGGAACGCCGCGTGGTCATTAGTCTGTGTTCCGTTTTTACAGGTTGGTGGATTCGCTGGAAAATACCCAGTGGTTACTATATGACCATTCTATTAATATCCAGTTTATGATCACACTAGTCCCTGTCTCTTTATTAATTTTATATACTAAAGTCCTTCACCATATGCCTGATTTGTGCCTACGCCTGGGGGAACAGGGCAGTTTTTTATTACATTTGGCACTGTCCTGTGTTTTAAAGCTTTTTTTTTTTATTATATTGATTAAATTCGCCTTCAAATACACTTTTTTTTACTGAAGTGCAGAATGCCTCCCATATCAATGTCGCAATGATGCCCCATCCCCAGGACCTAAGACGGGCTAAAGAATTCAAGTATTTTTGCAGGGATAAAAAATATGTACAGTCCCGCAATATAAGGGGAACGTCCTGTACTCTGTAAGTACCCCAACAATCCATTTCATTGTATTAAGCCCATCCTGTAACATTAAATCCTGTTTCTGGGCTTCAGGGCACAACTAGATGAGTTTGTGTCTAATCCATGCTTAGAAAGGAATGCCCCCCATCATCCAGTACGATATTTCCACCCCTAATTGAGCTGCAAATCTCAGCGCTTGCTTTTGAAATCGGACACAATTGCAGTCAAGTAAGCATGTGATCTAACAAAAGAGCGTAGGCGTTGCGGGTTTACACTTTTGTGTAAAATTCCCTTCTGGAGTAACTGACTGCTTGGCTGACTTGCAGTGCAGAAATGCTCTCTGTGGGTTCTGTGATTATTACACAGGAACAGGATCAGTGATGTCACTGCAGCTCAAATAACTGCGTTCTCACCTTTGTATCGGCTCAGATCTCATTAGGACATATGCAGAAATGTGCTATGAGCTCCGGCTGTCTGTAATCAGAGGAAGATAATGCTCTACTTGTGTTTAACAGAACTGCAGTGGTATGTCGGGGTAACACCGAACAGTCTATTTTATAGCTAACATTCTTATGTTTTTGATTTAGTAGTTATTTACATCATGACGTTATAAAATTTGAGTGCCAGTCTATGAATGCTAATAATAATACAGCATATTGTCCCCTTAGAAGTGATCCTTAGAAGATACAGTAGTGTATAGAGAACCGGAACGCCTACAGTTCATCCGGAAAGTATTCACAATGCTTCACTCTTTCCACATTTTGTTATGTTACAGCCTTATTCCAAAATGGAACAAATTCATTTCTACATCAGGGTCCATAGGGTTTCACAGGATACCTTGGGGTATAGGTGATGACGTCAGGCATCGGGCACCATAGAGTTAAGTTTTCAGCCTCCCAGGATGCACTAGGGTCCCCCTCCTATACCCCGCCCCCGAGCCAAGGCATCTCAGTTCCGTTTGTTGCCCGGCCAGAGTCGGATGCACCTGTTAGAGGGGGCTAAGAATAGCCCCTGAAGTTTTCTTCAATGGAGCTGTGGCTGCACATCTGGAAGTACAGCATGGACAGTCAGTCCTGACGTCCATGCTGTCTTACGTACACCAACGCCGGTACCGATCCGGGGATGCTGGTAAGCATCTGGGGTCACAGCTAGCGGTGACCCCAGATGTTTGGGACCATGGCCGGATCCAAGGGGGCAGCAGGTAAGCAGCGGGGTCCTGCGGTGGGTCACTGCTGAAACATGGTCTAGAGTCCCCAGGCAGGGGGCTCCCTGGGGACTGGCTGCAGCGTGGAGCCAGGTACCCAACCTGCACTTCCACTACCCCCCTGGGACAGCGGACCGCGGCTGAGCGGTAGCGCTGCGGCGTCCCAGGGGTTAATTGCATGCCAGGGGAGCCCGCCTTCCCTGTAGCACAGCCGGTGCCTCCCCCGCTGCACACAGCCCTCTCTGCACTGTGCTGACTGGCCCTGTGGCAGCGCTCCTCCCCCAGGCCGGCCTCCCCTATGCTCCTTGGTGGCCATCTTTACAAGCACATGGTGAACGCTGCTGGAAGCTTGGAAGCGGTGGCATCGCGGTCTGGGTCCCCCGGAATACCTCTCCTCCGTTTGGTTCAGGTCTGTGTATGCAGCGCTGTGTCCTTACCAGGCTCTGAGTCTGTGTAGTTAATTATCAGCGCTGTTAGTGCAGGAATTGATTTTCTTTGCATTGTGTGTGACTTCTGCTAGCGCTGCTGCCTGTACTTTCATTTTCTTCTGTCAGCCATTTCACTGTCCCTGATCTTTTTCTGCTAAAGCCCTTGCGGTGCGGTGATTCCAGGGTGGTCTCACACTATACGAGTATCAGTGAGAGGGGTCACATACTTACCATTATGTCTGAGAGTGACTTTGCTCTCCAGCTTTTGTGTACTACGTGCAAGGTACCTATAGCGGAGGGGGAAGGTAGTGCCGAGGGGCTATGTCGGCAGTGTTATTTAGTGGCGCGGCCAATTACTGTCATAGCCCCGGTACAGGAGCCGCCCTGGGCTTGTTTCGCCAAAGCGCTTACAACCCTCGTGGGCCAGTTAGCTCCGCAGCCTGCGTTCTCACAGATGGGTTTGTCCCAGCAGTCGGTGGTGTCGCCACCCATGCAGGGTTTCCCGAGGCAATTGATGGTACCCCACAGTCTCCCTATTTCCCCTCCCCAGGTCTCTCAGGAGCCCGCGTGGGTTAATTCACTGACAAGTTCTGTACAGCACTTGTCGGACGTGTTACAAGGGGAGTCTGTGTTGAGGCCGCATAAACGGTCGGTGGCGTCTCTGTCTGCTCCTTATGAGGATGACGACGTGACGTCTGATGATGGGGAGATTCTGGATCTTTCTGACCAGGAACCTCTCCGTACTAAAGAATCGGACACTAGGTCTAAGGTGTATATTCCTGGACTTATTCGGGCAGTCCGCACAGCTTTAGTGATTGAGGATGAAAATCCTCCGGTGTCAATATCTAAATATGCCTTTTTTAAGGATATTAAGAGTGACGCCACTGTGTTTCCTCTTTCGGGTCAGTTAGTGGACCATTTAGAGGAGGCGTGGAAACATCCGGGCAAACGTTATCAGCCTCAGAGGCGCTTGGCGGTGGCTTATCCGTTTGCGGATAATTATTTTTCTAAGTGGGAATCCCCTCCACAGGTGGATTCCCATGTGACACGCCTAGTCCGCAGTGCCACATTGCCCATGCCCTCCATGTCTTCCTTGAAGGATGCTACGGACCGTAAGGTAGAGATTTGCCTAAAGTCCGTTTATTCCCTTCCGGGGGGGGCAGCGCGGCCAGCCATGGCCATTTGCTGGGTTGCCAGAGCTATGAAGCGCTGGGCTGATAATTTGGAGGCGTCTTTCGATTCCGACTGTTCAGCTGAACAGACCGAGTTGATAGGCAATCTCCGGGACTCGGCCACTTATATCAATGAGGCGGCCTTGGATATCAGTACCCTGGCGTCTCGGATTTCTTCGGATGCTCGTCGCACCTTATGGTTGCGATCTTGGAAGGTGGACACTGATTCCAAGAAGGGCTTGGAAGCTTTGCCTTTCAATGGAGAAGTCCTCTTTTGTCCGGATCTGGACAAAATCGTAGCCACGCTGGCGGCAGCCAAATCGGCATGTTTCTACTTCAGGGTCCATAGGGTATCCACAGGATACCTTGGGGTATAGGTGTGACGTCAGTCGCAGGGCACCAAAGAGTTAAGCTTTCAGCCTCCCAGGATGCACTAGGTCCCCCTCCTATACCCCGCCCCCGGGCCAAGGCACCTCAGTTTAGTTTGGTGCCCGGCCGGAGTCGGGTGCACCTGTTGGAGTGGGGGCTAGAAGAGCCCCTGAAGCTTATTCTTCATGCAGCTGTGGCTGCACAACTGGATGAACAGCATGGACAGTCAGTCCTGACGTCCATGCTGTCTTCCCTACACCCCGCCGGTACCAGAACGCCGGTACTGATCCGGGGATGCTGGTGGGCGTCTGGGGTCACAGCTAGCGGTGACCCCAGATGCTCCGGACCATGGCCGGATTCAAGGGGGACAGAGGTAAGCAGCGGGGTCCCGCGGTGGGTCCCCGCTGATCACATGGTCCTAAGTCCCCAGGCAGGGGGCTCCCTGGGGATTGGCTGCAGCGTGGAGCCAGGCGACCAACCTGCGCTTCCACTACCCCCTGGGACAGCGGACCGCAGCAGAGCGGTAGCGCTGCGGCGTCCCAGGGGTTAAATGCATGCCAGGGGAGCGCGCCTTCCCTGTCTCACAGCCGGCGCCTCCCCCGCTGCACACAGCCCTCTCTGCATGCTGCCGACTGGTCCTGTGGCAGCGCTCCTCCCCCAGGCCAGCCTCCTCTCTGCTCCTCGGCGGCCATCTTCTCCAGAACGCATGGTGAACGCTGCTGGAAGCGCTGGACGGAAGCATCGTGGTCTGGGTCCCCCCGCATACCTCTCCTCCGCTGTGGTCAGGTCTGTGTATGCAGCGCTGTGTCCTACCAGGCCCTGTGTCTGTGTAGTTGAGTGATCAGCGCTGTTAGTGCAGGAATTGTTATTTCTCTGCATTGTATGTGACTGTGCTAGCGCTGCTGCCTGTAATCTTTTCTTCATCTAAACTGTCAGCTTTATTACTGTCCCTGTTCTTTCTGCTAAAGCCCTTGCGGTGCGGTGCTGCAGGGTGGTCTCTCGCCTATTTAATACTTAATTGGTGAGAGAGGTCACATACGTGGTGCCATCATGTCTGAAAGTGATTTTCCCCTCCGGCTACAGTGTACCACGTGCAAAGTACCGTTAGCGGAGGGGGAGGGTAGCGCGGAGGGCCTTTGCCGGCAGTGTTTGTCCATGGCGCGGCCTATTACGGTTACAGCACCGGTACAGGAGCCGCCCTGGGCTTGTTTCGCTCAGGCGTTAACAGCTTTAGTGGGCCAGTTAGCTCCGCAGCCCGCGTTTACTCCGATGGGTTTGTCCCAGCAGTCTGTGGTGTCGTCACCCATGCAGGGGTTCCCACGACAATTGGTGGTACCCCACAGTCTCCCTATTTCCCCGCTCCCGGGTTCTCAGGAGCCAGCGTGGGTTAACTCCCTGACGAGTTCTGTACAGCACTTGTCGGATGTGTTGCAAGGGGAGTCTGTGATGCGGTCTCATAAAAGGCCGGTGGCGTCTCTGTCCGCTCCTTATGAGGATGACGAAGGGACGTCTGATGATGGGGAGATTCTAGATCCTTACGATCAGGAACCTCTCCATACTAAGGACGCTGATGCTAAGTCCAAAGTATATATTCCTGGACTTATTCGGGCGGTCCGCACAGCCTTGGTGATTGAGGACGAAGTTCCCCCAGCGGCTAAATCTAAGTATGCCTTTTTCAAAGATGTGAAGGGCGATGCCACAGTCTTTCCTCTTTCGGGTCAGTTGGTGGACCATTTAGAGGAGGCGTGGAAACAACCTGGCAAAAGATACCAGCCGCAGAGACGCCTGGCGGTGGCTTATCCGTTCGCGGATAATTATTTTGCGAAGTGGGAATCCCCTCCACAGGTGGATTCTCACGTGACCCGTCTTGTCCGTAGTGCCACATTGCCGATGCCATCCATATCCTCCCTTAAGGATGCTACGGACCGCAAGGTAGAAATCTGCCTGAAGTCCGCTTATTCCCTTGCAGGGGGGGCAGCACGGCCGGCTATGGCCATTTGCTGGGTTGCCAGAGCGATGGAGCGCTGGGCGGATTCATTAGAGGCTTCTTTTGAATCCGACTGTCCGGCCGATCAGGCGGAGTTGATTGGCAATCTCCGTGATTCGGCCACCTACATCAACGAAGCGGCTCTAGACATTAGTACTCTGGTGTCTAGAATTTCTTCAGCAGCGGTAGCTGCTCGTCGCACCTTGTGGCTGCGATCCTGGAAGGCGGACGCAGATTCCAAGAAAGGTCTGGAAGCGTTGCCGTTTACCGGAGAAGTTCTCTTCGGTCCGGATCTGGATAAGATTGTGGCCACGCTGGCGGCAGCCAAATCTGCCTGTCTCCCGTCGGCCGCTGCTCCTTCTGGTTCGGGACCATCGTCCTTTCGGTCATCTAGGGCCCAGGGCAGGCCCAAACCACAGTCGTTTCCTCGACAGGCTGGCCCTAAGAAATCGGTCAAGCCCCGGAAGCAGGCATGGAGTACCAGACGTCCGGCCCCCAAGCCAGATGACAAGCCTGCGGCCTGACGGTCCGGGCCTCCCTTTGGGGGATCCCAGGGTGGGAGGCCGCCTGCTACAGTTCGCCCAGTGTTGGTCGACCACTACGACAGACACTTGGGTTCTGGAGGTGGTTTCTCACGGATACGCCCTCTCCTTCCGGCACAGACCCCCGGCTCGCTTCTTCACCACGGGTCTCCCATCAGACCGGAACAAGGCTACGGAGCTGCGGAAGGTATTGCACACTATGCTCCAGGCTGGAGTTATAGTGGCGGTTCCATTCTCCCAGAGGGGCCAGGGTTTCTATTCAAATCTATTTTTGGTACAGAAACCCAATGGGTCATATCGTCCGATTCTCAACCTCAAAGCACTCAACAAGTCTTTGCGGGTCCCGAAGTTTCGGATGGAGACCCTACGGTCCATCATTCTGGCGCTGGAACCTGGGGACTACTTGGTGTCATTGGACATACAGGACGCTTACCTGCATGTCCCTATTCTTTGGCGCCATCAACAGTTCCTCAGGTTCGCAATCAGCAGCGACCACTTCCAGTTTCGGGCGTTACCTTTTGGCCTGGCAACAGCACCACGTGTTTTCACCAAGGTGATGGCGGTCATGGCGGCTTCTCTGCGGCTGCAGGGAGTCCGCATGTTGCCGTATTTGGACGACCTGTTATTGGTGGCAGGATCTCCAGAGCTCCTGTTACGCCACTTGGACCTGACCATTGCACTGCTGCAACGGCACGGCTGGCTAATCAACTGGCAGAAGTCCACTCTAATCCCGTCTCGGAGGATTCTGCATCTTGGAGCCTTATTGGACTCGGGACAGCAAAGGATCTTCGTGACGGAGGACAAGATCTCTGCTTTACAGTCAAGGGTGCGCAGTTGTCTGCACAGCCGCCGGGTGTCCTTACACTCGGCGATGAGGTTACTGGGCTCCATGGTGTCGGTGTTCGACATGGTGGAATACGCCCAGTTTCACTCCAGATCTCTGCAGCACCTGATCCTGTCCAAGTGGAACGGGCTGACTCAGTCTCTGAAGTCCCAGACGATTGTGCTCACCCAGGAGGTTCGCCTGTCCCTTACGTGGTGGTTACAGACGACCCACCTCAACAAGGGACGTCCGTTCTGGGTTCCAAATTGGGTCCTGTTGACAACGGACGCCAGTCTTCGGGGCTGGGGAGCAGTTTCGGGTCCACACTTGTTCCAGGGCAGGTGGACGCCGACAGAAGCGGAGCTTCCAATAAATATCTTGGAACTCCGTGCGGTCTTCAATGCTCTCCAGCAGGCACAGCGGTTTCTCCAGGGTCGCCCGGTGCAGGTCCAGTCGGACAACGCTACCACCGTGGCCTACATAAACAGGCAAGGAGGAACTCGCAGTCGGGCGGCTCTCGTAGAGGTCTCTCAGATCCTGGTTTGGGCGGAGCGCAATCTTCCGGCCATATCAGCGGTCTTCATCCCGGGAGTGCTCAATTGGGAGGCGGACTTTCTAAGTCGCCAGGACGTTCATCCGGGGGAATGGTCCCTGCACCCGGACGTTTTTCAACTACTGGTGGACAGGTGGGGTCTTCCAGAAATCGACCTCATGGCGTCCCGGCACAACAACAAGTTGCCGGTGTACGGGTCTCGCACAAGAGACGAAGGGGCGTCTCTGGTGGATGCTCTGTCCTTCCGGTGGACGTTCCGGTTCGCATACCTGTTCCCTCCGGTCTCCCTTCTTCCACGGGTAATCCGGAAATTCAAACAGGAAGGAGGGACGCTCCTGTTGATAGCTCCCGCGTGGCCCAGACGGCACTGGTTCTCAGACCTTCAGGGTCTGTCCGTGGACATTCCTCTGCGGTTGCCGCTACGACCGGACCTTCTGTCTCAGGGTCCTTGCCTTCACCCGGACCTGACTCGGCTGTCTTTGACGGCGTGGCTGTTGAGACGGCCATGCTGAGGTCCCGGGGGTTTTCCAGCTCTGTGGTGCGTACCATGTTGCGAGCTCGGAAACCGTCTTCCGCGAGGATATACCATCGCGTGTGGCATACGTTCTTCCAGTGGTGTCGACCGAGAGGTTATGCACCGCGGGAGTTTCGTCTGTCTCGGATTCTCGCCTTCCTGCAAGCGGGACTAGATCATGGGCTTCGCCTTGCCTCTTTGAAGGTACAGGTTTCGGCCCTATCTGTCTGGTTTCACCGTAGGATTGCTACAATCCCGGATGTGCGCACCTTTATGCAGGGTGTTCTCCGCATTCAGCCGCCCTTTGTTCCACCTGTGGCGCCTTGGGATTTGGCTGTGGTCCTGAGGGCTCTCCAAGGACCGCTGTTTGAACCACTGGGCTCAGTGGATCTTAAATGGCTAACAGCTAAGACTGTTTTCCTTCTGGCCGTTGCTTCGGCCAGACGTGTTTCTGAGTTAGGGGCTCTTTCTTGTAGACCCCCTTTCTTGGTTTTTTATGGGAACAGGTCAGTGCTCCGCACTCGGCCCGAGTTTCTTCCCAAAGTTGTTTCCCAGTTTCATATTAACGAGGAAATAGTTGTTCCGGCCTTTAACTCACCGGGTCTTTCCGTGGGTGAGGCCTCTTTGGATGTTGTGCGGGCCTTAAGGACTTATGTTGACCGCACTTCTTCGTTTAGGAAGTCGGACGCTTTGTTTGTCCTCTTTGGCTTCCGTAAAAAGGGTTGGCCTGCTTCAAAGCAAACTTTGGCAGCCTGGATCCGTATGGCTATTTCTGAAGCTTATCTTCATGAAGGCCTACCGGTCCCTCCTTCTCTGAAGGCTCATTCCACTAGGTCTGTGGGTCCTTCGTGGGCAGCTCGACGTGGTGCCTCGGCAGTTCAGATCTGCAAGGCTGCTACGTGGTCTTCTGTCCATACCTTCGTGAGGTATTACAGGTTTGACACCTTCGCCTCTCAGGATGCTTCCTTCGGGCGGCGGATTCTCCTTTCTGCACAGGAGCGTCCCCACCCTTAAAGGATACTGCTTTGGGACATCCCCAAGGTATCCTGTGGATACCCTATGGACCCTGAAGTAGAAAATATGAGATATGGTAAGAACTTACCCTTGTTATCTCTATTTCTACGAAGTCCATAGGGTTCCACAGGACTCCCGCCCTGTCGCACCTGTGCTGCAGATGGGCTTTGCTCTGGTCACCGGTTTTCCGTCTCCCTCTGGTGAGAATGTGATTCTTGTATGTGTCCAGATCTTTGTTCTCTCTCTTCCTTCTCCTCCTCCGGCCTATGGCTTGGTAACTAACTGAGGTGCCTTGGCCCGGGGGCGGGGTATAGGAGGGGGACCTAGTGCATCCTGGGAGGCTGAAAGCTTAACTCTTTGGTGCTCTGCGACTGACGTCACACCTATACCCCAAGGTATCCTGTGGAACCCTATGGACTTCGTAGAAATAGAGATAACAAGGGTAAGTTCTTACCATATCTCATATTTTTCCGTCTGCTGCGGTTCCTTCCGGTTCAGGTACGTCGTCCTTTCGGCCTTACAGGGCCCAGGGTAGGCCTAAGATGCAGTCTTTTTCCCAGACAGGCTGGCCCCCAAAAATCGGCCAAGCCCCGGAAACAGGCCTGGAGTACCAGATGTCCGGCCCCTAAGCCCGATGACAAGCCTGCGGCCTGACGGTCCGGGCCTCCCTTTGGGGGATCCCAAAGTGGGAGGCCGCCTGCTGCAGTTCGCCCAGTGTTGGTCGGTTACCTCGACAGACACTTGGGTGCTCGAGGTGGTTTCTCACGGGTACGCCCTCTCCTTTCGGCACAGGCCCCGTCTCGATTCTTCACCACGGGTCTTCCATCAGACCGGAACAAAGCCGTGGAACTGGGGAAGGTTTTGCACACTATGCTCCAGGCTGGAGTTATAGTGCCTGTTCCATTCTCCCAGAGGGGCCAGGGTTTCTATTCCAATCTGTTTTTGGTGCAGAAACCCAGTGGGTCGTATCGTCCGATCCTCAACCTCAAAGCACTCAACAAGTCTTTGTGGGTCCCGAGGTTTTGGATGGAGACCCTATGGTCCTTCATTCTGGCGCTGGAACCTGGGGATTACATTGTGTCATTGGACATACAGGACGCTTACCTGCATGTCCCTATTCTTTTACGCCATCAACAGTTCCTCAGGTTTGCAATCCGCAATGACCACTTTCAGTTCCGGGCGTTACCTTTTGGGCTGGCGACAGCACCACGTGTATTCACCAAGGTGATGGCGGTCATGGCGGCTTCCCTGCAGCTGCATGGAGTCCGCATGTTACCGTACTTGGTCGACCTTCTGTTGGTGGCAGGATCTCCAGAGCTCCTTCTACGCCACTTGGACCTGACCATTGCGGTACTGCAACGGCACGGCTGGTTGATAAACTGGCAGAAGTCCACCCTGATCCCGTCTCAGAGGATTCTGCACCTCGGAGCCTTATTGGACTCATGACAGCAAAGGATCTTTGTGACGGGGGAAAAGATCTCTGCCTTGCAGTTGAGGGTGTGCAGTTGTCTGCAGAATCGCCGTGTGTCTCTGCACTCGGCGATGAGGTTACTGGGCTCCATGTTGTCGGTATTCGACATGGTGGAATATGCCCAGTTTCACTCCAGACCTCTGCAGCAGTTGATCCTGTCCAAATGGAATGGACTGCCTCAGAGTCTAAAATCCCAGACGATGGTGCCCACTCCGGATGTTCGCCTGTCCCTAGCCTGGTGGTTGCAGACGACCCATCTCAACAGGGGTCGTCCGTTCTGGGTGGCGAATTGGGTCCTGTTGACAACGGACGCCAGTCTGCGAGGCTGGGGAGCAGTCACCGGTCCACACTTGTTCCAGGGCAGGTGGACTCGGGCGGAAACAGAGCTTCCAATAAACATCTTGGAGCTCCGCGCGGTATTCAATGCTCTCCAGCAGGCACATCGGGTTCTCTAAGGTCACCCAGTGCAGGTCCAGTCGGACAACGCTACCACCGTGGCCTGCCTACATCTGCAAGGAGGAACCTGAAGACGGGCGGCTCTCGTAGAGGTGTTCCGAATCCTGGTTTGGGCGGAGCGCAATCTCCCGGCCATATCAGCAGTCTTCATCCCGGAGTCCTAAACTGGGAGGCGGACTTTCCCAGTCGCCAGGACGTTCATCCGGGGGAATGGTCTCTGCACCAGGACGTCTTTCAACTTCTGATGGACAGGTGGGGTCTTCCAGAGATCGACCTCATGGCGTCACGGCACAACAACAAGTTGCCGGTGTACGGGTCTGGCACAAGAGACGAAAAGGCGTTTCTGGTGGATGCTCTGTCCGTCCGGTGGACGTTCCGGTTTGCTTATCTGTTTCCTCCGTTTTCCCTTCTTCCACGGGTAATCCGGAAATTCAAACAGGAAGGAGGGACGCTCCTGTTGATAGCTCCCGCGTGGCCCCGGAGGCTCTGGTTCTCAGACCTCCAGGGACTGTCCGTGGACATTCCTCTGCGGTTGCCGTTACGTCTGGACCTCCTGTCACAGGGTCCTTGTCTTCACCCAGACCTGACTCTGCTGTCTTTGACGGCGTGGCTGTTGAGATGGCCATGTTAAGGTCCAGGGGGTTTTCCAGCTCTGTAGTGCAAACCATGCTAAGGGCTTGGAAACCATCCTCTGCAAGGATATACCATCGTGTGTGGCATGCGTTCTTCCAGTGGTGTCGGCCGAGAGGTTATGCTCCTCGGGAGTTCCGGCTGTCTAGAGTATTAGCTTTGCTACAGGCGGGACTGGACCATGGGCTTCGCCTTGCGTCTCTGAAGGTGCAGGTGTCTGCCCTGTCCGTCTGGTTCCATCGCAGGATTGCTGCCATCCCTGATGTGCGGACCTTTATGCAAGGTGTTCTCAGAATTCAGCCACCTTTTGTTCCACCGGTGGCGCTTTGGGATTTAGCTGTTGTCCTGAGGGCTCTCCAGGGACCGCCGTTTGAACCACTGGGCTCAGTGGACCTCAAATGGCTGACAGCTAAAACTGTTTTCCTTCTGGCCATTGCTTCGGCCAGACGTGTTTCTGACTTAGGGGCTCTCTCCTGTAGACCCCCTTTTATGATTTTTCATAGGAACAGGGCGGTGCTGCGCACTTGTCCTGGTTTCCTTCCTAAAGTTGTTTCCAGTTTTCACATCAACGAGGAAATCGTTGTGCCGGCTTTTAACTCACCTGAGCTTTCAGTGGGTGAGGCCACTTTGGATGTTGTGCGGGCCTTAAGGATTTATGTTGACTGCACTTCTTCGTTTAGGAAGTCGGACGCCTTGTTTGTC
Organism: Taudactylus pleione; assembly: GCA_031769625.1. Lineage (NCBI taxonomy): Eukaryota > Metazoa > Chordata > Amphibia > Anura > Myobatrachidae > Taudactylus > Taudactylus pleione. The sequence continues at coordinate 1,633,719 of JAUIMM010002723.1, forward strand.
CTCTACGGCTTCCGTAAAAAGGGTTTGCCTGCTTCAAAGCAGACTTTGGCAGGCTGGATTCGTATGGCCATTTCAGAAGCTTATCTTCATGAAGGCCTTCCGGTTCCTTCCTCTGTGAGGGCTCATTCCACTAGGTCTGTGGGTCCTGCTCGACGTGGTGCCTCTGCAGTCCAGATCTGCAAGGCTGCCACATGGTCCTCAGTCCATATCTTTGTGAGGTATTACGCGTTTGACACCTTTGCCTCTCATGATGCTTCCTTCGGGCGGCGGATTCTCCTTTCAGCACAGGAGCATCCCCACCCTTAAAGGATACTGCTTTGGGACATCCCCAAGGTATCCTGTGGACCCTGATGTAGAAAATAGGAGATATGGTAAGAACTTACCTTTTGTTATCTCTATTTCTACGAAGTCCATAGGGTTCCACAGGACTCCCGCCCTGTCGCACCTGTGCTGCAGATGGGCTTTACTCTGGTCACCGGTTTTTCCGTCTCCCTCTTGTGAGAATGTGATTCTTGTGTGTGTCAAGATCTTTTTTTCTCTCTTCCTTCTCCTCCGGCCTATGGCTTGGTACGTAACTGAGATGCCTTGGCTCGGGGGCGGGGTGTAGGAGGGGGACCCTAGTGCATCCTGGGAGGCTGAAAACTTAACTCTATGGTGCCCTATGCCTGACGTCATCACCTATACCCCAAGGAATCCTGTGGAACCCTGTGGACCTCGTAGAAATAGAGATAACAAAGGTAAGTTCTTACCATATCTCCTATTTTTTGTCCTCAAAATTCTACACACAATACCCCATAATGACAATGTGTAAAAAGTTTTTTTATTTGCAATTTTATATAAAAAAAAAAAAACCCAAAAAAACGAAGAAATCACATGTACATAAGTATTCACAACCTTTGCTCAATACTTTTGATGATGCACCTTTGGCAGCAATTACAGCCTCAAGTCTTTTTGAATATGATGCCACAAGCTTGGCACACCTATCTTTGGGCAGTTTCGCCCATTCCTCTTTGCAGCACCTCTCAAGCGCCATCAGGTTGGATGGGAAGCGTTGGTGCACAGCCATTTTCAGATCTCTCCAGAGATGTTCAATCGGATTCAAGTCTGGGCTCTGGCTGGGCCACTCAAGGACATTCACAGAGTTGTCCTGAAGCCACTCCGTTGATATCTTCACAGTGTGCTTAGGGTCGTTGTCCTGCTGAAAGAAGAACCATCGCCCCAGTCGAAGGTCAAGAGCGCTCTGGAGCAGGTTTTCATCCAGGATGTCTCTGTACATTGCTACATTCATCTTTCCCTCTATGCCGACTAGTCTCCCAGTTCCTGCCACTGAAAAACATTCCCACAGCATGATGCTGCCACCACCATGCTTCACTGTAGGGATAGTATTGGCCTGGTGATGAGCTGTGCCTGGTTTCCTCCAAACCTAACGTCTGGCATTCACACCAAAGAGTTCAATCTTTGTCTCTCATGGTCTGAGAGTCCTTCAGGTGCATTTTGGCAAACTCCAGGCAGGCTGCCATGTGCTTGTTACTAAGGAGTGGCTTCCGTCTGGCCACTCTACCATACAGGCCTGATTGGTGGATTGCTGCAGAGATGGTTGTCCTTCTGGAAGGTTCTCCTCTCTCCACAGTGGAATGCTGTAGCTCTGACAGAGTGACCATCGGGTTCTTGATCACCTCCCTGACTAGGGCCCTTCTCCCCCGATCGCTCAGTTTGGATCTAGGAAGAGTGCTGGTGGTTCTGAACTTCTTCCATTTACGGATGATGGAGGCCACTGTGCTCATTGGGACCTTCAAAGCAGCAGATATTTTTCTGTACCCTTCCCCAGATTTGTGCCTCGAGATAATCCTGTCTCGGGGGTCTACAGACAATTCCTTGGACTTCATGCTTGGTTTGTGCTCTGACATGCACTGTCAAGTGTGGGACCTTATATAGACAGGTGTATGCCTTTCAAAATCATGTCCAATCAACTGATTTTACCACAGTTAAGCTGTAGGAACATCTCAAGGATGATCAGTGGAAACAGGATGCAGCTGAGCTCAATTTTGAGCTTCATGGCAAAGGCCGTGAATACTTATGTACATGTGATTTCTTAATGTTTTTTTTTTCATTAAATTTGTAAATATCTCAAAAAAAAAACTTTTTACACGTTGTCATTATGGGCTATTGCGCGAATAATTTTTCGACAAAAATTAATTTATTAAAATTTGGAATAAGGCTGTAACATAACAAAATGTGGAAAAAGTGACGTGCTGTGATTAATTTCAGGATGCACTGTATATAGCCTTATCTCCTGGCTGTGGCTCATTGTAGCTATAGGAAGTTCTGGTACAGTAATGTGAAGCAAAACTGCTCATGCCAGGATTTGGGGGAGATCAAAGGCCCCAGGTGGTGATGTGCAATTGCCGAAAAATGTTTTTCCATTTAACAGCATGCGCAGACATTAAAGGCAGCCACACATCCGAGTGATGGGTTTGTGTTTATGGATTCTTTATTTACATAGCGCCAATCCCCCATTAGGACTCAAAGCACTGAACATTACTGCAGAAGGTGTGACTCAGCTTAGGGTACACACAGCTGTGCTATGTAATCAGACGTGTCCCTGCCCCATTAGAGCTAACATGCTACATTCTCTCACACATCTATAAACATATATATATGTAATATTTTATTCTATCCAATTCAGACGGCACTCCCATACATGTTAACACTGTTCCTGATGCCGTCCGTAGGTACCTGCAGCAATGTAGAGCCCAAAATATACAAAGCAATGACTGCAGTACTCAGTATAATAAATAGATTCGAGCGCAGGTCGTAATTCCAATACCAACGTTACAATACTCTTTAATGTATCGTCATCAGGGTACACAAGCTAGTTAACCCTGATGATGGTACCTTAAAGAGCTTTGAAACTGTATCAGAATTATGATCTGCGCTTGAACCCATAATGAGCGCCGGACCTAGAGCAAGGGCACTTCTGCGCCGAAAAGGGGCGTCCCCTTTTCGTCACTTTTGGGGGCGTGCCCAGCACTTATGGACATGCTGGGCAGCCCCCAAGAGCCGCGGTCACTGTGAATGGATGCCGGCGGTGACTGCTGCTATATGTGGCATCAAGACGTTGCCGGGTAGGGGCCTTCTCAATAATAAAATGTTTTAAACTCTGACCTTATAATGCTTTGAAATAACATTGTATATATTCTCCTCTTATTATTAGAGGCCCAGTCGTCTGATTATTAAAAAAATGCAAAGTCTGTAGGATCTGGTCCTTTATATACAGCTCCCAGATACTGTTCCCACTTGCAGGCTCCCAAAGTGCTGGGTGGTGCACCCGTAATAAACAGCCTGGGGAGAACATTGCTTTCTAGCACTATATACTGCTGCACCTTTGTATAATGCCCACATGTACCCTCGTGTTCATATATGTATCTGTAAATCTTGCTCTGCTACTAGCCAGTGCCTCCCCAGCTATTTACCTCACCGCACGTCACTGTGTACCCCCTAGGCTGTTCTTGCAGGGCGCAGCGCTGTGCCTAATTTTAAAGTGGCAAAATGCGCCCTATCTTATAGTGGCAGCCTGCCCTGTGCCAGCCGTAGTGTCCCGCGGGAGGAAAAAGTTGGGGTTTCCTATCGCTGCCGGGTGAATAGATGCCGTGCGGGACGTAGTCAGGAAATCGACGGGCGAAATCCCGACCACCGGCTTCCTGACTGTTAAATACCGGCATGGGACTAGGCGTCGAAAGCTTGATGCCCATCATTATCCACCTTCCTAAATCCTGACACCC